>CAJNOJ010000534.1:0-32742 GCA_905250025.1 Adineta ricciae
TCTTTGGCTTTCGATCTTTTCGCGTCCACCATCCACTCAATTTACTCGTGTTCAACGATGCACATGTTGTTTTGTTCTGTTGTTTGTTTCAATGTTTCTCAATATCATGTACTATGACTTGGCCAACGAGACCAAATCAACAGATGGACTGAATCTATCGTTCGGTCCCATTCGCATCGGTCCGCAGCAGGTACATCAAATGATTTGTGTGTTTGAATTACTTTTGTGTATTTGTTTGCAGATCATGATTGGTGTGATTGTTGAAGTGTTTGCATTGATTCCCAGCTTGTTGCTTGTTCAGCTATTTCGTCGTGTTCGTCCTCGTGGACAAAAACAATCATCATTGCGTCAAGCGTTGTACAAAATGAAAGGCAATGTTGAAAACAATGTCAGTGAGCAGAAGCAGCAGCAGAAGAAGAACATGGAGAAAAAGAAGAAAACATTAATGTTTCCATGGTGGTTTGTTTTGCTTGGTTATGGGCTATGTCTAATCAGTGTGACTGTTTCCATTTTGTTCATCATTGCTCGCGGCATTGAATTTGGTGATGAGAAGACTGAGAAATTGTTGATATCCATTATCAGTGGTTTATTTTCTTCGATTCTGTTCACTCAACCACTGAGAGTCAGTATTGCTTGTTCTTGTGATCAGATGTGTAACACACATGTCTTGTTGCTGTAGATCATAGCATTGGCCATCTTCTTTGCTTGCTTTTGTCGAAGTCCACAAAATGATAAAGAAGCAGACGAGTTGTTAAATGACGGCGATCAAATCGATCTACAAGCTGACGAAGAATATCTGCATGTATTGCAGGTTTGTCTCTGTAATGCTTTTTTCTACATTTAATAGTAATTCATGTATTGTAGAACAAATCTTTGTTCACTCGCCCAGCATCTTTTCGTGTTCATCGTTTGAACGAAGGTGAAATTATTCGTTTGCGCGATGTACGATTGAGACAGATGCAAATGTGGTCTGTCATTCATGAAATAATGCTGCGTGCGTGTTTTTTGTCAGTAGTTTATGTGTTGATCTATTCGAGTCGAGATTCAAATGCATTTCATCAGGTGCATCATCTCAGAAGATATTTCCTCAATCCAACACAAGCTGATCTTGATTATACAAAAGTTAGTTCTCTAGTTGAGTTTAATCTCATAGTCTATTGTGAATTTATTTAGATTTCAACTGTTGATCAGTATTGGCATTGGTTGGAGAAGAGTTTTGTCGGTGATCTTCGTGCACAGCAGTGGTACAATGGTGATCCGCCTCGATATCTCGCTGGTTTCATTGATGATAAAGCGAATCGTTTGATTGGATGGGCAACGATGAGACAGTTGAGAGTTAGATCTGCCTTGTGTGAAATGCAAAATAGCATCTCTTCGATATGTCAAGGTGACTATAGTGTGAGGAATGAAGATCGAGAATCGTATGCACCTGGGTGGTTTAATCGATCGTCACAAACGTATCATTCATCAGTTGGAAAAGCATTTCGATACACATCTGGTGATGAGCTAGACACATATGTATATGTTGGAGATCATGCAAGTTATGCAAGTGGTGGTTATGTGTATGAATTTCGTGGTCGATTGAACGATGTTCAAAGTAATGTTTCTGCACTTCATCAACTCGGTTGGATTGACAATCAGACTCGAGCTGTGATCATTCAGATGACTTTGTACAATGCTAACGTTGAACTGTTCACCGGCGTGACTTTTCTTGCTGAGTTTCTTTCATCAACTGGAGTGTCGACGAGTGCTCGTTTTGAACCCATTACTTTCTATGGTAAGCAAACCTATTAACACTTTCTATACATACAGCTTCTTCTCTTCTTTCTTAGCGTTCAGATCAATTTTTGAGTTAGTTTGCATAATTATATATATGCTGGTGATCTTGTACTTCATGTGGATTGAAGCGAGATCATTGTTTGATCTAAGATGGAAATACTTTGTTAGCTTTTGGCGCTATGCTCAGCCGGGAATTATCATTTGTTCATGGGCAAGTGTTGTCATCTACATCTGGCGATACAGAGAAAGTCAACGAATCGGTCAGTTATTTGAAGAAACGAATGGTTACGTTTATGTCAATCTACAATTAGCCATATATGTCAATGATGTTCTAACATATTTGTTGGGTTTCTGTTGCTTTTTTGGTACAATTCAATTGACTAAATTATGTCGACATAATTCACGACTTTGTTTGTTCATTCATACACTTCAGTATTCTGCTAAAGAACTATTATCATTTTCAGTGATGTTCTCGTTAGTGTTTACATCATTTATGTGTCTCTTTTATCTCTTATTTCAGTCGAAACTGCGAGAATGTGCAAGTCTATTGGGAACGGCACAGATGTTATTCGAAATGACATTGATGAAATTCAACGCACAGGAGCTGAGTGGAGCAGCGACATTTCTTGGTCCCTTTTGCTTTAGTTTATTCATAATATTTGTGGTGTTCGTGTGTATCAGTATGTTTATGTCAATTATTAGTGATAATTTCCGTTGCATACGAAAAAATGTCGATGATAAACACACTGAAGTATTTTCGTTGATGTTCGAAACCTTTGTAAAATGGATAGGTAACGAGTATTGAATTGATTTCAGTTGTACAAATGTATGGTATCTGTTTAGGATTGAAAAGTGTAACAAAAGAAGAGATTCAAGCTGAACGAGATGCACAAATGCATGAAGAGTATTACGACCCGATTGAACGCTTTCCAGAAAAGATTGATCAATTATTATTCGCTCTGAATGAAGTAAGCTCTGTTAATTAGAGTAAGACTGGTCACATTCCTCATTGTTGATTTTTTGTAGATCTATATGGATTAAAAAGAAGTCTATTTGTTAAAAGGCTAACCATTGTAGTTCTTGAATGAAATATTCTTTTATAAAGCTTTTTGTCACAAAGTGTTGCTTGTCATTTGCATTCAATATCGATTCAATTAAATTTAAGAAATCT
Organism: Adineta ricciae; assembly: GCA_905250025.1. Taxonomy (NCBI): domain Eukaryota; kingdom Metazoa; phylum Rotifera; class Eurotatoria; order Adinetida; family Adinetidae; genus Adineta; species Adineta ricciae. The sequence goes on from CAJNOJ010000534.1 coordinate 2,951, forward strand.
TAAACGTACTTAAATAGAGTAAAAGGACCGACAGTACGCACGGAAGGATATATTGGGTAGTTATGAGAAACTGTGATTAAAAAGTAAGATTACCATTAATTGTTCTTGTATTAGTGTTACAGTATGATGGCATCAGCATACATCCACCTGCACTCATGTTTTCTTTTGCTCATGTTCGTTTATACATTCAAAAAGATACAGAGAAGCAAGTTTTATTATTTCTTCGGCATGAAAGTCAATGACACATTGCATGAAGCATGATGTGGGAGAAATACTGTCCTATCCAGTTACACGCGTTTGGTGTAAACTAAATTCACATTCTTTATCTTGCTATGAGTATGGTACTGTTACCTATCGCACATTCTCGCTGTCTCTTGATGAAAAATATGATTGTTACATAGATAATCAATAAATATGAATAGCATTCAAGTAAGGCGTGTACAGAAAGAAAAGAAAGAGATAAATATGTCGTATCGAAGTTATAACTTCGATGCAGTACTAACTTCGACACGACAAATATATGGATGGATTTGAAGGTGATAAGAGTAGTGATTGATCTTATGCTTAAATCTTTCGAAACTTCTTTTTCTCGTTGCACCAATACTTCAGATATTAGGATATTTTGCAAGAATTCTAGTTGAGTTGAACTGTCTATCATCTATCTTGTAGACAAAGAGAAAATTATATATCATTAGTATCATATAATTATGAGTCAGTAATGTACGGTTCACAGATCCAAAATGGTCGTCGTGATCAAATCAGGAAACAACAAAAGATTCTGATCATTTTGACCGCACTCGGATTGGTACGTTCCCTTCTTTAGACTTATTCTTCTCGATAATGTTATTATTGCAAGTGTATAGGTAACAGGTGTAGTGATAAGCACATTCGAAACTGTTTTAATGGGACGAACCAAGAATCAATCACAAACGATAGATGTCGAAGAGAAAATCCTTGATCGTTTTAACGATGGTATGTCGCTTTCTAATATTTTTGGCAATATTCAATTAAGGTACGAATGTGCCGTTGAAAAATAGAACATATGTGCTGTCAAAAACTATTTGAAACCCCTCCGAGACCTAATAGTATTGGCCCTGATGAAAAAATATTTCTATTTTAGCCTGGCAAGATATGGTGCTGGAGTGTCTTTGTCTTTACTTTATAATCAAACTCGACCGTATCGGTATACTCATGGTGAATACAGGAATCTGTTTTTCGTATTGTATGAATTATTCTTTATTCTGTTTTATATTCCAGTTTGCATGGATTGCAGTAGCTGGTGCACTCTTATTCTCTGTTCATTTCGTTGCTTCTGTCTTCTTTGCCCCCAAACCAGCATCAGTATCAGGATCGATTGTTGAAACTAGCGGCCCCACAGTGTCTGTGGACATCTTCTATATTATTCTTGGCTTCATCGGTATCATTATATTTGTGAGTGTTAATACCTTGTCTGTCAGTAGAATTCTTCAATTATTTCATCTTTAGATATTGCAAGTGATATATCTATTTAAGTTAAGCAAATCATTAAAGCAACATATCAGTCAATGCGGTTCGCAACAAACTTCACTCATCTGAGAAAGATGGTCACTTCTGTGAAAATTTTCTTTTTTTCCCTTCTTCACAGAGTAAATTTTCGAATGTTAAGAATGAGGATGTAAAACATGGAGCTAATAAATATGTAAATGTAACGATGACTTCTCTTTTATATTACATCTTTGTGTTGTTTGTTTGGTCATGATGGGGATGAGGAGATAGCATTGGTGATCTTTCATAGGAACCTATACAAAAATGTGGTTACATTAGCATTATGCCGCCGTACATCGACAGTCGGTAAAGCAGATAATCTAATTCTAAACCATGACATATAATGCCTACTCCCATATCTTTGTTAGAATTGCAAAAAAATCTTATCACAGGTTTCTTATGCTTGTTATGCTATAATAGTATGATCAGTACGTACGAAATAATCAATTCTTCATCATTTTTTCCTATGTTTCTCGCTACTAAAGCTTCTGTGACACTATTATTGCCAATAAAACATGGGAGTTATACATGGAAACAATGAAAAAAAAAAGATTTGTATGTTTTCGATCGCACTTTGAGAATGTTTTTATAATCTCATTTTTTTCTCTTCTGCTCTCATAGTGTGTAAATAGAAGCAATCTTTTGAAACGTATCAATATGAAACGTTCAACAAGAGTCTTAGCTGTTAGAGCTAAGAAAAAACCAAATGGGCACCAATATTATTCACAATCCCAAACTGTACGCATCACTGTAACGACTTATTCATATTGACTTCAGTAATCTTTCGATAGATTCAAACAAAGCCTTTTAGCTCCACTGATCCCAGAGTGAAGAAGTCAGACATAGCGTTGAATCAATCAGATCCGACGACGAATAAACTACAGTCTCAGGTAGGACATTTTCTGGATGCGCTTTCTTTGAAGTTTTTTTTTAATCTAAAGAGATCTTCATCTTTAACTCATTTCGACTCGTTCTATACAACAAGTCATTCAAAAGCTTCATTTTCATCTCGTATTGAACCATTCTCAACATCAAAGTCATTAGGTGTCACTCCTAACATATCTTTGTTCAACAAAAAAGAGGTATGAGCAAACTTTCGATCTATGAGAAGATTTTAATGTGACGTATGTTCATTGTATACTATATTAAGGTGGAACTTGGAAACCGAGATCGTTATGACCATTATCGTCGACATCGCCGCCATCATCCACATCCTTTGGACGCAGTTTTTTCGTGTTGTTCGCCATGTTGTTGCTTAGCATCCAGTCTACTCCTGGCGTTGGTTCTTGTCAGTATCGCTACACTGGTCGGACTATTGATCATAAATACATTGAGCACAACAGCAAAAAGTAAGTCTGCTCTACTTCACAGTATCATTAGTTCTATGTGAAAACATTCTGTTTGGTCAGCAACATCGACATCAACAGCATTCACAACTAGCACCGTAACTGTAGGAACGACACTAACTAGTACCAGCACCAGCACCAGCAGCAGCGTCAGTACAACAACTAGCACCGTAACTATAACAACTACAGATACGACTACTGTCACAATGACTACAGAAACAACAACACAGACGACAAGCAGTACAACTACTACAGGTGATAGATGAAAAGATTTTCTAGTATTCATAAAGAACTCTACTTGTTTTCTTCGAAACTAGAATATCACTTTCATATTTACAGGTATTGTTAGTATATCTTCAACGCGAGGTAACTATTATGCTCGTGACGCCATCGTTATCAGTTGTTCAACTCCTTGGACGAACCTTACTATTGAAATCATCGTACCGAAAACTGTTGGTGCAACATTCAATGGCCAATCCAATTCATTTTCAACTGGACAAGTCACCCAGTCTTATGTTGACACTGGCACAGAAATAATTTATACGTGGAAAATCGTCAGTGGACAAACAATTAGTTGTGCCAATCCAACATATAATGTCGCCGCACAATATAACTTGTCTGGAACACCTCAGCCTAACAATGTTGATAGCTATACAATAACTTTAACAACTAGCACTGGAGTGACTACTGTACAATCTGGATATTTTTAACGTAATCATGAGAAGCCTTTTTTATTCTATGGATTGTGCGGCTGTTCACTTAAGACTGATGACGTTGTATCTCTAGATTACTAATATGGTGTGAGATGAATATTATTGCGATACTAACACAGCTCGTTGAAAAACTCAAAGTAAACTATTGAACTTGCACCACTGTTTCTAACAAACTATTATTGTTTCAGCGCATTCTTTTTCATATGTAAAAATAAGCAGCATGCATCAGATACGCAAGAGTGTTAGAACATAAAAAGCGATTGTAGAAAGTACGTGCAAGATTCCTACACCTACTTTTGCAGTAGCAGTTTTCAAGAGCATACTTGTAACTATGCAGGAAGAATGAACGAATTAGTATCGTCAAATAAGCATACTACTAAACCGGAATCATTTTGATGTAAAATCGAAACGATCGAAGATTCTGTTCTGTGTGAAAAAGAACGCTTACAAGTCTTGGAATAGCTGATTGGAAATAGACACGAAACTGACTACTGATACCATCATCGAATGGTAGGAGTGAATAATAGTGTCCGAGAAGTGCGCGTGCGAACTGTTCGAAGCCAACAGAACAGAGATGAGTAAAATGAATATAGAAGAGGATATGAGAATTGAACAGCTAATGATTATATTTAGTATGTAGTGCAGTGATGAATTCATTTCGAATGAAACAAGGAAATGAAAGAAGTTTGTCATCCATCAACAAATTGTAGACAATAACAGGAAAAGTATGAAGAACATTTAGTGCTTGAACACTAATTATGGATTATAAATATTTTTTTCTATGATAATCGGATTACCTTCAACAATAAAGATCAAACGATGTTATTTTTTGCTTATCTCATGAAAATCGCCTTTGCGAATTGTTTTTTATTTCCACAAACATGATTCAACGAAACAACATGTTCAGAGAAGAGAAATAAATCGATATTAAATTCTTCACGCAAGCATAGCGATCGCTTACAAGGTACACTCGACACCCAGTTACGTGCAATATGACTGCATATAGATGTATGATACAATACAGAGTAGGGAAAGATGGAGGTACGAAAAATCTTGTTTTGCTTCTGTCTATTGATTGAGTTGACGACGCATTCTTATCTAATTCGTCGCAATAATCAAATTCTCAAGTATAGCCATGGATGGGAAGGCTCATCGAAGAATTTTCGATTTAGCGATGATGAACTAATGCGCAGTAAATTTGTTCGCAATTGAAATTTAGTTGGTCATTGAATATGAACTACAATCGATTATTTTGAATCGAATAATCTTAAAGACATGCGCTAGTAAACGCTCGGTTACAGATCCAATCAGTTGCTGGTACTGAGCAAAAGCTCCAAAAATTTTGATACATACTTGACAAGCATCGAATGAGCTGCAGATTTGCAACCAATATGTTGAAATCTAATATGATAAGTATCGTAAAGCCAGAATCAAGAGAAAGTAAAGTTACAAGTGTATCTATAGACTCATCTGCAGAAGTGAGGAGCCTGAGAGTTTTTCGGTCCGCTTTTCAGCCCGAACTGAACTATCTATGGATGTTTCCCAATATCACGGATTTCTCAGAGTGCTATAACTAGTACTGAAAACGCTTTGAATGTCATCACCTGTACAAAAACAGACCAAACTAGTCATCAGATATAATTCTATCGAGCGAAAAGACGATGTTAATTGTAGATTATAGGTAGTCAATCTTGTTTCATCGTAAGAGTGTTTTTTGTTTAATGTTAACCAGCGAGCGAGTAAAGCTATTTATTGCGAACATGTATCATAATATGTGAAAAAGTCATTTTTATTCTGATTAACTTCATTTTTGCATCGAGTTTTCTTCGTGTTTGAGTTCTTCTCGATTGTAGAGCATTGCACTGCGTAATGTATCAATTTCCCTTCTCTTTCGTTCCATACATATAAACTACACAAAAGTCTACCTCATCGAAAAGGATATCTTTATTCGGTTGATGTTTCCCTCTCTACAACTCATAAAAAGTAAATCTACGATATCAACCGAACAAGTAACATTGTTTGACAAGATAGTAATAAAACGAGACGTGTTCGAGTGAGGGTTTTTTTTTCTTCATACGATTATATATATATGATGCTGACCGTTCGTGCATATAAGGTCAACCCTCAATTTCTTTGACTACGAACAGTTCTTTCTCTTCTTTTTCTTTTCGTTCTTGTTCTTTTATATTTCGCGTACGAACGTCAACATGTACATGGTCTATTGATTCATTCACATCGTCATGCCTCCGAAACTAAACAAAAAGACTAGTGTGAGTCTTTATAAGACATTCATTGATGCTTATTTAAAAGCTCATCGTAACGACGAACCAGGCGTGAGTTTAGCTTGATTAAAAACAAAAGAAAACTAGTTTGATTGTTTCTAGGTGAGACATCGTCGTGCAATAGCTGAATGGAATGAATTGAAATGGAATGAAGAATATGTGAAAGAGAAAATTGAAGAATATTTAGAAACTTTTAATCAATTAGTTGCTACTCAATCGAATACAGCTGTTGAACAAGCATCCATTCCACGTCGATCATCAAAAGCACATAAAGACAAATCGGATGCATCAGATAACCTTGAAGAAGAAGAAGAAGAACAAGAAGAAGAGGAAGAAGAAGAGAAGAAAAGTCGAAGAAAAAGTTATTTTACTAAGCCACCAAGTAAAGCAACTGAAGATGAGATAAATATTGACGAATTGACAAAAATGCCATCGGCTATACCTGATATTGCACTGGAACCATTAGCGAAAGAAAAAAAGCAGCCGGCACAAGAACGTGTTTTTAGAGAATTAAGTTCGATTAACGAACGCATTGCTTCGCTAATACAGATTCGACAAATGGGCTTATTGACAGCAGAGAATCGAAAACAGTTGAAACAGTTGATGGCAGATAGAAGAAAGAAAGCCTTTGAACTACGACGTCTTCAATTAAAAGTCAAAGCTTCGCATCGATATCGTGATAAACGAAGAAAGATCGTATGAGAATGAGTTTAGCTTTTAGAAACGAATCTGTTTGTTATTTAGGTGGAAAATCTGTTCGAAACAAAACCAGAATTGCGTCCAAAACTGAAAAAGCTCTATCGACCAGGTGGTGGACGGCCAACTATTGAAGAACAATATCCCGATCTATTACAAATCATTGAAGAAATTGCCAAAGTCGGAGGTGCAAGTGATTGTGGACGTCGATCCGAGATCATTCGACCTTGTTTGACATTAGACGATCTAAGAGAAAAACTTCGACAACGAGGTTATTATGTCAAACGAACAACACTCTATTATCGCCTTTTACCTCATCGTATTAATTCGATCGATGGTCGTCGACATGTGCACACTGTTCCTGTTCGTCTTCGTCGTGCACAAAACGACGAACATGGTAAGCACGACGATGGCCATTTTGCTGCTGCGACAATTCGTTATGTCAAGGACTTGATTTCCATATTTGGCAATGATTGTGTCTTATATTTATCTCAGGATGATAAATGTAAAGTTCCTATTGGTCTACCAGCCGCTCGTGCACAAGCTCCGATGTTGATGCATTTGGATTACCGTATACGTCTACCGGATCATGACTGGACAGTTGCCCCGCGTCATCAACTAACACCAAGTGTGTATGCAGCATGTCTTCTATCCTCTGATGGAACATTGAGTCATTGCGGACCGACATACATTGCCATACGTTCAGCTAAACACGATTTGTCCAGCGCCGAATCTCACGCAGCTGATTTTGATCGTCTTGTTGGCTTGAAAGAATTTGAGAATATTGCACGAGATAAAAACAATCAAGTCAAACCGATTGTGGTGTTCACAGTCGACGGTGGTCCGGATGAAAATCCACGCTTTCCAAAAACATTGGTAGCTTGCATTAAGAAATTTAAGAAATACAATTTGGACGCATTGTTCGTTCTTACATATGCGTAAGTTTTGACTTTTAACAATCGAATACGACACACGCATGCTTTTTTTAGTCCGGGTCAATCGGCCTACAATATTGTTGAACATCGTATGGCACCTTTGTCTCATGATATGGCTGGTCTCATTCTTCCTCACGATTTCTATGGCTCGCATCTGAGTGATTCAGGTGTAACAACAAATATCGACCTAGAAAAAATGAATTTTCGCAAAGCTGGAGAAATTTTAGCTGAAACGTGGAATCAAACCGTTGTCGATGGATTTTCATGTGTCGCAGAGTACATCAATCCACCGGCAACAACCGAAGATGAACGAAGACAAAGCGATATCAAATATATTATCGATAGTCTTTTACGAGAGTAAGATGAACACCTTCACTGAGTTTTGCCCGAAGTTTCTCTTTGTAGAATTTGTGCGGATGAAGAAGCAGAAGAAGGACACGAGCATCGTGTATCAGCACGGGATGAATACCATCAGGAAAATGCCCGTCCGGCAAGAGAAAAACTTAGTGAGCCAATGAAATACGACATTGATGAATATTGGTGTGCGACACATGTTTTACAAACACAGTATACTTTACAGATTATTCGTTGTAATTCCATTTCATGTTGTGGACCATGGCGATCGAATTATGTGAAGATCTTTCCGCATCGATTCTTGCCGTCACCGGTTCCATTCGAACGAACCGTTCACGGCATTCGAGTAGCTGAGAAAGATTATCAGAAAGGGATATTTTACGGTTCTTTATTTCAACGAATTCAATTTCATGGAATTGTTATCCAACATACGCAAGTAAGAAAGGAATTTGCTTGTAGAGAATCATCTTGATTTGACTTTGTTTCCAGAACGAAATGTTACCATTTGATTACTGTTGTGCATCGGTTAAAAAAGAATTAAAAAAACGGACTTGTCAAATATGTAATCAATACATTCCGTCAGCATATCGAATGAAAAACCATTATAAAATTCATGCACAACACTACGACGATTTCGATCATGACCAAGACGATACTCTACCACCTTCGGATAATTCTCAATCAATAAATCCAACTTCAACAAAACAGATGTTAGACTGGCTTCAATCAGATACGAACGTCAGTGTTACTGTGGACAGAATTACAGATTCTTCCGATACGTGTTAAACCAAAGTTCGATATTGTGATTGTTTTAGTTATTGTTTTTATTAAGTGTTTGTTTTAACGTTCGTTATTTCAGTAGCATTGAATTGATTGCTCGTGAAATAAAAATTGGTGTACAGAGGCAAAAAGTATTACGATACACTTGCGTGTTATAGTAAGTCATGATTCTTCGTCGAAGATTTCATCAGACAATCGACTCCAAAGAAAGTGTCGAAAAGGAAAATAAAATTCTCTTCTATGAACGTTCTCGTTTTGTTTTCTCGATACTTTTCCTTTCTGTGTTAAAATGATTAGGTTTAACGAGTTGTATACTAAACCAATGGGATCCACTATTAGTGACGCATTCATTATTCTCGGTCCAAATCCAGGTCAATCTTTGCGCAATGTACATGTCATCACTTTTTATATGTTCTCCCATTTCTTACACGACTTCCCACTACATGGCGTCATCAGCGAAGTGTTTGATTGGCTTTTCACTGTACAACATATACATATAAATAATCGATGTAGTTTAACCTTCGATATCCTATCGGTAATTTGACGTCAATTCTTACCTATGGAAAAACAATTGAAAACAATCAAACGTGTTTATTCAACAGTTTATCATGGTGAACAACGATGTATGCAAAATGCAAACTTCTTATCCGCTAATAACGCAATTGTATATCCAAATGATAAACTTCTATACAAAAAGCCAGATAACACGATCGATTTCATCGATCTTTCGACGATCAATAAGAGTGTATTTTTCGATAAAGGTTCAAATCAAGATACAGTTTATGGAAATGTCGTACAAAAATATAGTTTAGCCAAGTCGCATCTAAGCTTCAATCCTGACGAATACGAATGCGAAATGATCGACAGTGGTGAAATGTTCATCCTAAATCTAATCGATCAAAACTTGCCCACCATCATTGCCGTATCAGAGATCTATCCAACATATTTCGATCTTGGATTGTGTTCACAAAGGTCCAATCCGACGTGTTTAGATTTCAGGCATCGCATACTTGACAATTTAAAACACTCTGGTGATATTAACATCGTAGGTTCAGCTGGAAGCACGTTGTTACATTGTATATCCGGTCAATTCAATCCTGGAATGAAATACATTACGGTTATTTCGGGATTTCAATCGACTCCGTTATATCGATACCTTGAACGACGACCGATCGTCACAATTATCGATCACGAAAAGAAAATTATCTACGTCATTCCGGTTCCATTAGATGAATTTACCATCGGACAATCCACAATATGTCTACCGATTGGTATTACATGTTTAGAGAGTTCAGAAAACTCCAAGCAACGATTATTAATTGAAATATTCTCGAATACAAAGTCCTGTGATAGTTATTTACCAGATTTATCATCTACGGCTCGAGATACAGTTGCTCAATCCATTGAAATGATCAGCTCAGATATACCAATTGAAGAAATAGTCAATGAAACGGTGAAAATCAATATTTCTCATGAAATCGAAGTCGACCAGGACGAGGAATGTAAAGTCCCATCGATGGGTGAACATTCTGTTCTTATCTATAGTGGTATTGATGAAATCGGCGATTTAACGAAAAAAATCAATCCAGACATACTGATCCGATCGATGAACACACACATTATCTACAGAAAACAAAATGATAAATATGAATTACATCCGGAATATCATGACATGAATTCCAACGAAGAATTAAACATAGGTCAACAGCATTTTCCGAATTTATTACCTATGGAAGGTGGATCGATTCTATTCGCCAGTAAAACCGTTCCTAGATTAAACTCGAATCAATCTGTAGTCGATCAAATCCACCAGACGATCTTTCGAAATACTTTTCCAGTATTCATCATTGGTCCGATGGATGACTTATGTCGTCAAGCTGCAACAAAACTTAAATTCGACGCAATCTACATTCGCATTGTCGACTATCCCGGTGAGGAGATTATGATCGATGACGTTAAACGAAACACGTTTCTCGAAAATGCATGCATGAATGGTGTGACGGCATACGCGGGACCATTATCTCTTGTTTTCATCGCCATTCAAAATCCGACGACGAAGAATTTTCAATATTTTTATGTGGATGGTATTCGTCACGAGAATTTCATCGATACGATTCCACCGTTCGGTGCTGACGTAACAAGTCTCATCGAATCCAAGCTGATGGAACGTGATCCAATGCAAAATTCGATTGTTGATCTCACTGACGAAAAAGTTTTGTTCAAAAAAGATTTCATACCATTCTCAGACTTTCGAGTTCAGCTACTGATGATGTCATTGGATGAAATGCTCGCGAATAAAGCTGATATACTCGACGTGATTTCTCAATGTCAACGAATCTACGGACACGAAATGATGCGTAAATGTTCAGATGAATTACTTCTATTGTTAGAAAACAAAATCAATGAAGTCATCGGTGAGTGCAAGAAATCATTTTGCCTCGATTTACAATCGGATAAACAAAAGCTAGCGAATGAAGTCGGTCGAGTCAAAGGTATGATTCGCAAAATAAAACAGAGTGTTCAAGACTTGGTGGATAAAATCGGATTGGCTATATCGAAACGAAGACAATCATCCATTCGATTCAACTTGGCTCAATTAAAGAAGAAGGAAACGATCAAGCAAAATGTTCAACGAGCTTTACACATGTCCTATCAAGATTTTTCAGATTTACTAGACGAATTATGTAACAAGTCCGGCGTGTTATGGTTAAATCTCGATTCACAATACTTACTTCTGATGTTAAAAGCAATCAAAGAGAATGAAATGCACAAATACATCACCGAACCGATTTTACCCTTAATTCGTTGCCGAAATGGTGATTTCAATATTGATTCATTTACAATTTCGATTCTCTTAGAACAAACCGCACATAACCGATTTGATCCTATTCGACCACAACAAGTCCATGGTATTGTCACAAGTTTACCTGCCTCGGCAACACCGGAAGGTTTACAAACAAGTTCGTGGTTCTTTCCTTTATTTGATAGATACAAAGATCTACAAGTTCCCTATGATGTCAATTGGATAAACGAAGCGAATCATCCTGACATAGCATCATTTCGTATTCTCGCACGAAGTACAATATCCAATGCGTCGATTTTGCGCGATTTGCAATTGAACATCCAACCCCAAGACATTAATATCACGCGATTTTTAATTTACATTACTTTATCAGCGATGGATGAACTGATCAAACAGCGCTCAAACAGTTCCGAGTCGATTGACTTCGATGATACATTTTCGGTTAATATCCGATGTTTGTTATGCAATTTATTAACTTATACTGCTTCCGGAAATGTTCCGGCGTCGTTTGTTTGGCAATTATTTACTCGGTGTAGTCGTCCGGATATACCAAAAGAAAGATTCGAATGGGGAATTTACGCTCGAACTATTGAATACGTTCAATACACTGGCTGGAACTTAGAAAAATTGAAATTCAACGTTCGTGCGTTGTTATGTCGAATTTTGAATCAAGTTGTTCTTCGAGTAACTAAACCGTTTCGCGAAAGTGAAATTAAAGCGAAAAAATCGAAATTCGGCGAGGAATACATTCGCCGATTGCACACAATTTATTACCCCCATTATAAGTATTTTATACAAATGGGATAACTATGACAAGAAATACAAATTGGAACTAGGCAAATTTACGAAAAATGTCTTTTTCAATTCGTCGTCTACCGAACAATTCGATGCTAATTCAGCGCAAGCTGTGGTGAATGATTTTCGATCAAGATTAATCACAGAACGACCGAAAGTGTTATCGATGATTCACAAAGAAACTCAGCCAATTACAAATCACGATGAAATTCAAACTTTATTAACACTCATCGAATCATCAATTCCAATCAAAGACCAGTTATCAGATGATGATTTAAACAAGCTTTCCGCCTATCTGGATGATATTCACAAAAATGAAAACAAACTTTGGCAACCATTCAATCCATTTCCGCAATTCATACAAGAAAACAACATCGAAAAACTGTTTGCTGAGAATGATAAGCAAGAAACTGTGCAGGTTGAAGACAATCAAGACATTGTTTTATATAAAGATATGTTCAAAGAACATTACTGCGGCGTTTTGGAACAAATTGCATCTGATTCGTGTTATTTGAGATTAGATGGCCTTTTACAACAGACAACATTGAACTCAATCGACGAATTTCTTACCTTAGCGAAATTTGTAGGATTCGGACAAACGTATGACGAGATTGCGCGAATGACCAAGAAAATCATCCATTCGTTATTAATCAATTGCAAAAAATCAGCGGATGAAGGAGAGAGGCTTGCACTGGCAGAACTTTTTTAAGCTTTTCGAAAAATTTTATTTGAAACTCAGAAATAAAATATTTTAAAAATTCGAAGAGTTTTTCTATTTCTCTCTTATCACAATATGCTTTTGACTCGATGTTCCGAATAGCTTATGAGGGCGACTGAGGAAAATGAAGTTCAGTTTATAGAACAATTCTGTCGGCATTTTGATGAAAGCGAGAAAAGGATTTTAATGACGATCGATTTCAGCCGTCTCTTTTCTTACTATATTGTGAGAGCAACGATACTTTATATGAACTTCATGTCATTGTAATTAAATTTCCTATGTAATCAATACAGCTCATTGAAAAACGAATATTTGATTAAATGTGCTTCTATGTGCAACGGGGGAAAAGCTGTGAAAAGTATAAATGCAAGTGACATAAGCGTATAATTAGGAAATAAGGAAAGGATGTATGGACCATCCACATTTTCAACCTCGATTTATTCTCTGATATAATAACAATGCATGCAAAAACTGTGATTACAGCGAAAATGATAGACTAATGTGATTCCTTGGCCTATCGAAACCATGCATTCACCCTCTCAATTCGCTGTAAAACAAATAAATTCCACTAACTAAATTTTATTTTGAACGAAAGAATGAGAATGACGGTGTGTATTAAAATATTAGAGAATATGACATAGTTCATATGCTAAAATTCAATGTAGTCATTTGCTTCCTGTATATTCAATACGATAAAGACGTCCATTGCCATCGTCACTAAACAAGAGACTGCCATCTTTCATCTCAAGTATGCCGACTGGTCGACCGAATGTTCGAGGTCCGGATGGATCAACCAAGAATCCATAGAGAAAATCTTCATAGTAGCCCAGAGGTCGATTATCGCTTCCAAATGGTACGAAAACTACCTTGTAGCCTGTTCCTGCCTGACGATTCCAAGAACCATGCAATGCAGCAAATGCTCCGTTGCGATAGTGACTCGGAAATTNAAACTATTATTGTTTCAGCGCATTCTTTTTCATATGTAAAAATAAGCAGCATGCATCAGATACGCAAGAGTGTTAGAACATAAAAAGCGATTGTAGAAAGTACGTGCAAGATTCCTACACCCACTTTTGCAGTAGCAGTTTTCAAGAGCATACTTGTAACCATGCAGGAAGAATGAACGAATTAGTATCGTCAAATAAGCACACTACTAATCCAGAATCATTTTGATGTAAAATCGAAACGATTGAAGATTCTGTTCTGTGTGAAAAAGAACGCTTACAAGTCTTGGAATAGCTTATTGGAAATAGACACGAAACTGACTACTGATATCATCATCGAATGGTAGGAGTGAATAATAGTGTCTGAGAAGTGCGCGTGCAAACTGTTCGAAGCCAACAGAACAGAGATGAGTAAGTTATGATATAATACAAAATATAAGGGAAAGATGGAGGTACGAAAAATCGTGTTTTGCTTCTGTCTATTGATTGAGTTGACGACGCATTCTTACCCGATTCGTCGCAATAATCAAATTCTCAAGTATACCCATGGATGGGAAAACTCATCGAAGAATTTTCAATTTAGCAATGATGAACTACAATCGATTATTTTGAATCGAATAATCTTAAGGGCATGTGCTATAGTAAACGCTCGGTTACAGATCCAACTAGTTGCTGGCATTGAGCAATATCTCCAAAAATTTTGATACATACTTGACAACCATCGAATGAGCTGCAGAAGTGAGGAGCCTGAGAGTTTTTCGGTCCGCTTTTCTGCTCGAACTGAACTATCTATGGATGTTTCCCAATATCACGGATCTTTCAGCGCGCTATAACTAGTACTGAAAACGCTTTGAATGTCACCACCTGTACAAAAACAAACCAAACTAGTCATCAGATATAATTCTATCGAGCGAGAAGACGCTGCTAATTGTAGATTATAGGTATTCAATCGTGTTTCATTGTAAGAGTGTTTTTTGTTTGATGTTATAACCAGAGAGCGAGCAAAGCTATTTATTGCGAACATGTATCAATATGTGAAAAAGTCATTTTTATTCTGATTAACTTGAATTTTTGCATCGAGTTTCCTTCGCGTTTGAGTTCTTCTCGATTGTAGAGCACTGCATTGCGTAGTATATCAATTTCCCTTCTCTTTCGTTCGATACACATAAACTATACACAAAAGTCTACCTCATCGAAAAGGATATCTTTATTCGGCTGATGTTTCCTCTCTACAACTCATAAAAAATAAATCTACGATATCAACCGAACAAGTAACATTGTTTGACAAGATAATAATAAAAAGAGACGTGTTCGAGTGAAGCTTTTTTTTCTTCATACGATTATATATATGATGCTGACCGTTCGTGCATATAAGGTCAACCCTCAATTTCTTTGACTACGAACAGTTCTTTCTCTTCTTTTCTTTTCGTTCTTATTCTTTTATATTTCGCGTACGATCGTCAACATGTACATGGTCTATTGATTGATTCACACCGTCATGCCTCCGAAACTAAACAAAAAGACTAATGTCATGAGTCTTTATAAGACATTCATTGATGCTTATTTAAAAGCTCATCGTAACGACGAACCAGGCGTGAGTTTAGCTTGATTAAAAACGAAAGGATACTAGGTTGATTGTTTCTAGGTGAGACATCGTCGCGCAATAGCTGAATGGAATGAATTGAAATGGAATGAAGAATATGTGAAAGAGAAAATTGAAGAATATTTAGAAACTTTTAATCAATTGGTTGCTACTCAATCGAATACAGCTGTTGAACAAGTATTCATTCCACGTCGATCATCAAAAGCAAATAAAGTCAAATCTGATGCATCAGATGACCTTGAAGAAGAAGATGAAGAACAAGAACAAGAACAAGAAGAAGAGAAGAAAAGTCGAAGAAAAAGTTACTTTACTAAGCCACCGAGTAAAGCAACTGAAGATGAGATAAACATTGACGAATTGACAAAAATGCCATCGGCGATACCTGATATTGCATTGGAACCATTAGCGAAAGAAAAACGGCAGCCGGCACAAGAACGTGTTTTTAAAGAATTAAGTTCGATTAACGAACGCATTGCTTCGCTAATACAGATTCGACAAATGGGCTTATTGACAGCAGAGAATCGAAAGCAGTTGAAACAATTGATGGCAGATAGAAGAAAGAAAGCTTTTGAACTACGACGTCTTCAATTAAAAGTCAAAGCTTCGCATCGATATCGCGATAAACGAAAAAAGATTGTACGAGAATGAGTTTAGTTTTGATGAACGAGTCTGTTTTCTGTTTAGGTGGAAAATCTTTTCGAAACAAAACCAGAATTGCGTCCAAAACTGAAAAAACTCTATCGACCGGGCGGTGGACGGCCAACTATTGAAGAACAATATCCTGATCTATTACAAATCATTGAAGAAATTGCCAAAGTCGGAGGTGCAAGCGATTGCGGACGTCGATCCGAGATCATTCGACCTTGTTTGACATTAGATGATCTAAGAGAAAAACTTCGACAACGAGGTTATTATGTCAAACGAACAACACTCTATTATCGTCTTTTACCTCATCGTATTAATTCGATCGATGGTCGTCGACATGTGCACACTGTTCCTGTTCGTCTTCGTCGTGCACAAAACGACGAACATGGTAAGCACGACGATGGCCATTTTGCTGCTGCGACAATTCGTTATGTCAAGGACTTGATTTCCATATTTGGCAATGATTGTGTCTTATATTTATCTCAGGATGATAAATGTAAAGTTCCTATCGGTCTCCCTGCCGCTCGTGCACAAGCTCCGATGTTGATGCATTTGGATTATCGCGTACGTCTACCGGATCATGACTGGACAGTTGCCCCGCGTCATCAACTAACGCCAAGTGTGTATGCGGCATGTCTTCTATCCTCTGATGGAACATTGAGCCATTGCGGACCGACATACATCGCCATACGTTCGGCTAAACACGATCTGTCCAGCGCCGAATCTCACGCAGCTGATTTTGATCGTCTTGTTAGCTTGAAAGAATTTGAGAATATTGCACGAGATAAGGCCAATCAAGTCAAACCGATTGTGGTGTTCACAGTCGACGGTGGTCCGGATGAAAATCCACGTTTTCCAAAAACATTGGTAGCTTGCATTAAGAAATTCAAGAAATACAATATGGACGCATTGTTCGTTCTTACATATGCGTAAGTTTTGACTTTCAACGATCGAATAGAAAATACAGATGCTTTTTTAGTCCGGGTCAATCGGCCTACAATATTGTTGAACACCGTATGGCACCTTTGTCTCATGATATGGCTGGTCTCATTCTTCCTCACGATTTCTATGGCTCGCATCTGAGTGATTCAGGTGTAACAACAAATATCGACCTAGAGAAAATGAATTTTCGCAAAGCTGGAGAAATTTTAGCTGAAACGTGGAATCAAACCGTTGTCGATGGATTTTCATGTGTCGCAGAGTACATCAGTCCACCGGCAACAACCGAAGATGAACGAAGACAAAGCGATATCAAATATATCATCGATAGTCTTTTACGAGAGTAAGATGAACACGTTCACTGAGTTTTGACCGAAGTTTCTATTTGTAGAATTTGTGCGGATGAAGAAGCAGAAGGAGAAGGACACGGGCATCGTGTATCAGCACGGGATGAATACCATCAGGAAAATGCCCGTCCGGCAAGAGAAAAACTTAGTGAGCCAATGAAATATGACATCGATGAATATTGGTGTGCAACACATGTTTTACAAACACAGTATACTTTACAGATTATTCGTTGTAATTCCATTTCATGTTGTGGACCATGGCGATCGAATTATGTGAAGATCTTTCCACATCGATTCTTACCATCACCGGTCCCGTTCGAACGAACCGTTCACGGCATTCGAGTAGCTGAGAAAGATTATCAGAAAGGAATATTTTACGGTTCGTTATTTCAACGAATTCAATTCCATGGAATTGTTATCCAACATACGCAAGTAAGAAAGGAATTTGCTTGTAGAGAATCATCTTGATTTGACTTTGTTTCAAGAACGAAATGTTACCATTTGATTACTGTTGTGCATCGGTTAAAAAAGAATTGAAAAAACGGACTTGTCAAATATGTAATCAATACATTCCGTCAGCATATCGAATGAAAAACCATTATAAAATTCATGCACAACACTACGACGATTTCGATCATGACCAAGACGATACTCTGCCACCTTCGGAAAATGCTCAATCAATAAATCCAACTTCAACAAAACAGATATTAGACTGGCTTCAATCAGATACGAACGTCAGCGTTACTGTGGACAGAGTTACAGATTCTTCCGATACATGCTAAACCAAAGTTCGATATTGTGATTGTTTTAGTTATTGGTTTTATTAAGCGTCTGTTTTAACGTTCGTTATTTCAGTAACATTGAATTGATTGCTCATGAAATAGAAACTGGTGTACAAAGGCAAAAAAGTATTACAATACGCTTGCGTGTCATAGAAGTCATGATTCTTCGTCGAAGATTTCATCAGACAATCGACTTCAAAGAAAGTGTCGAAAAGAAAAATAAAATTCTCTTCTATAAACGTTCTTGTTTTCTTTTCTCGATATTTTTCGTTTCTATGTTAAAATGACTAGGTTTAATGAGTTGTATACTAAACCAATGGGATTCACTATCAATGACGCATTCATTGTTTTCTGTCCAAATCTAGGTCAATCTTTGTGCAATGTACATGTCATCACTTTTTATATGTTCTCCCATTTCTTTACGCGACTTCCCACTACATGGCGTCATCAGCGAAGCGTTTGATTGGCTTTTCAGTTGTATAACATATACATATAAATAATCGATGTAGATCAACCTGCGATATCCTATCGTTAATTTGGCGTCAATTCTTACCGATGGAAAAGCAATTGAAAACAATCAAACATGTTTATTCAACAGTTTATCATGGTGAACAACGATGTATGCAAAATGCAAACTTCTTATCCGTTAATAACGCAATTGTCTATCCAAATGATAAACTTTTATACAAAAAGTCAGATAACACGATCGATTTCATCGATCTTTCGACGATCAATAAGAGTGTATTCTTCGATAAAGGTTCAAATCAAGATACAGTTTATGGAAATGTCGTACAAAAATATAGTTTAGCCAAGTCGCATCTAAGCTTCAATCCTGACGAGTACGAATGCGAAATGATCGACACTGGTGAAACATTCATCCTAAATCTAATCGATAAAAACTTGCCCACCATCATTGCTGTATCAGAGATCTATCCAACATATTTCGATCTTGGATTATGTTCACAAAGGTCCAATCCGGTGTGTTTAGATTTTAGGCATCGCATACTTGACAATTTAAAACATTCTGGTGATATTAACATCGTAGGTTCAGCTGGAAGCACGTTGTTACATTGTATATCCGGTCAATTCAATCCTGGAATGAAATACGTTACGGTTATTTCGGGATTTCAATCGACTCCATTGTATCGATACCTGGAACGACGACCGATCGTCACAATTATCGATCACGAAAAGAAAATTATCTACGTCATTCCGGTTCCATTAGATGAGTTTACCATCGGACAATCCACAATATGTCTACCGATTGGTATTACATGTTTAGAGAGTTCAGAAAACTCCAAGCAAAGATTATTAATTGAAATATTCTCGAATACAAAATCCTGTGATAGTTATATACCAGATTTATCATCTACGGCTCGAGATACAGTTGCTCAATCAATTGAAATGATCAGCTCAGATATACCAATTGAGAAAGTAGTCAATGAAACGGTGAAAGTCAATATTTCTCATGAAATCGAAGTCGACCAGGACGAGGAATATAAAATTCCATCGATGGGTGAACATTCTGTTCTTATCTATAGTGGCGTTGATGAAATCGGAGATTTAACGAAAAAAATCAATCCAGACATACTGATCCGATCGATGAACACACACATTATCTACAGAAAACAAAATGATAAATATGAATTACATCCGGAATATCATGACATGAACTCCAAAGAAGAATTAAATATAGGTCAACAGCATTTTCCGAATTTATTACCTATGGAAGGCGGATCGATTCTATTCGCCAGTAAAACCGTTCCTAGGTTGAACTCGAATCAATCTGTAGTCGATCAAATCCACCAGACGATCTTTCGAAATACTTTTCCAGTATTCATCATTGGTCCGATGGATGATTTATGTCGTCAAGCTGCAACAAAACTTAAATTCAACGCAATCTACATTCGCATTGTCGACTATCCCGGTGAGGAGATTATGATCGATGACGTTAAACGAAACACGTTTCTCGAAAATGCATGCATGAATGGTGTGACAGCATACGCGGGACCATTATCTCTTGTTTTCATCGCCATTCAAAATCCAACGACGAAGAATTTTCAATATTTTTATGTGGATGGTATTCGTCACGAGAATTTCATCGATACGATTCCACTGTTCGGTGCTGACGTAACAAGCCTCATCGAATCCAAGCTGACGGAACGTGAGCCAATGCAAAATTCGATTGTCGATCTCACTGACGAAAAAGTTCTGTTCAAAAAAGATTTTATACCATTCTCAGACTTTCGAGTACAGCTACTGGTGATGTCATTGGATGAAATGGTCGCGAATAAAGCTGATATACTCGATGTGATTTCTCAATGTCAACGAATCTACGGACACGAAATGATGCGTAAATGTTCAGATGAATTACTTCTATTGTTAGAAAGCAAAATCAATGAAGTCATCAGTGAGTGTAAGAAATCATTTTGCCTCGATTTACAATCGGATAAACAAAAGCTAGCGAATGAAGTCGGTCGAGTCACAGGTATGATTCGCAAAATAAAACAGAGTGTTCAAGACTTGGTAGATAAAATCGGATTGGCTATATCGAAACGAAGACAATCGTCCATTCGATTCAACTTGGCTCAATTAAAGAAGAAGGAAACGATCAAGCAAAATGTTCAACGAGCTTTACACATGTCCTATCAAGATTTTTCAGATTTACTGGACGAATTATGTAACAAATCCGGCGTGTTATGGTTAAATCTCGATTCACAATACTTACTTCTGATGTTAAAAGCAATCAAAGAGAATGAAATGCACAAATATATGACCGAACCAATTTTACCCTTAATTCGTTGCCGAAATGGCGATTTCAATATTGATTCATTTACAATATCGATTCTCTTAGAACAAACCGCACACAACCGATTCGATCCTATTCGACCACAACAAGTCGATGGTATTGTCACAAGTTTACCTGTCTCGGCAACACCGGAAGGCTTGCAAACAAGTTCGTGGTTCTTTCCTTTATTTGATAGATACAAAGATCTACAAGTTCCCTATGATGTCAATTGGATAAACGAAGCGAATCATCCTGACATAGCATCATTTCGTATTCTCGCACGAAATACAATATCCAATGCGTCGATTTTGCGCGATTTACAATTGAACATCCAACCACAAGACGTTAATATCACACGATTTTTAATTTACATTACTTTATCAGCGATGGATGAATTGATCAAACAGCGCTCGAACAGTTCCGAGTCGATTGACTTCAATGATACATTCTCAGTTAATATTCGATGTTTGTTATGCAGTTTATTAACTTATACGGCCTCCGGAAATGTTCCGGCGTCGTTTGCTTGGCAATTATTTACTCGGTGTAGTCGTCCGGATATACCAAAAGAAAGATTCGAATGGGGAATTTACGCTCGAACTGTTGAATACGTTCAATACACTGGCTGGAACTTAGAAAAATTGAAATTCAATGTTCGTGCGTTGTTATGTCGAATGTTGAATCAAGTCGTTCTTCGAGTAACTAAACCGTTTCGTGAAAGTGAAATTAAAGAGAAAAAATCGAAATTCGGCGAGGAATACATTCGCCGATTGCACACAATTTATTACCCCCATTATGAAAAATTGGTTCGTTATTGCATACATATCCGAGAGACCAACGAGCCAATCGATCAAGAAAAAGTCGATGAAATATTTCGTGTGTTAGGAGTATTCGACAATCGTCGATATCGCGTTGGAAGTATTTATCAGTTGCGACGGTCTTTGAAACACAAATTTCAAAATCGAAAGTTCGATGATCAATTAATTAATTGTATTTTATACAAATGGGATAACTATGACAGGAGATACAAATTGGAACTCGATGAATTTACGAAAAATGTCTTTTTCAGTTCGTCATCTACAGAACAGTTCAACGCTAATTCAGTACTAGCTGTGGTGAATGATTTTCGATCAAGATTAATCACAGAACGACCGAAAGTGTTATCGATGATTCAAAAAGAAACTCAGCCAATTACAAATCACGATGAAATTCAAACTTTGTTAACACTCATCGAATCATCAATTCCAAACAAAGACCAGTTATCAGATGATGATTTGAACAAGCTTTCCGCCTGTCTGGATGATATTCACAAAAACGAAAACAAACTTTGGCAACCATTCAATCCATTTCCGCAATTCATACAAGAAAACAACATCGAAAAACTGTTTACTGAGAATGATCAGCAAGAAACTGTGCAGGTTGAAGACAATCAAGATATTGTTTTATATAGAGATATGTTCAAAGAACATTACTGTGGAGTTTTGGAACAAATTGCATATGATTCGTGTCATTTGAGATTAGATGGCCTTTTACAACAGACACCATTGAACTCAATCGACGAATTTATTACCTTAGCAAAATTTGCGGGATTCGGACAAACGTATGACGAGATTGCGCGAATGACCAAGACAATTATCCATTCGTTATTAATCAATTGCAAAAAATCAGCGGACGAAGGAGAGAGGCTGGCACTAGTAGAACTTTTTTAAGCTTTTTTAAAAATCTTATTTTAAACTCAGAAATAAAATATTTTAAAAATTCGAAGAGCTTTTCTATTTCTCTATCATCACAATATGCTTTTGACTCAGCGTTTCGAATAGTTTACGAGGGCGACTGAGGAAAATGAAGTTTATAGTTTATAGAACAATTCTGTCGATATGTTGATCAAAGCAAGAAAAGAATCTTAATGACGATCGATTTCAGTCGTCTCCTTTTGTTACTATATTTTGAGAGCAACGATACTTTATATGAACTACGTGTTATTGTAATTAAAGATTCTGTGTAATTAACACAGCTCATTGAAAAACGAAGATTGACTAAATGTGTTTCTATGTGTAATGGGAAAATGCTGTGAAAAGTATAAATGCAAGTGACATGAGCGTATACGTAATTCGGAAATAAAGAAAAG
Organism: Adineta ricciae; assembly: GCA_905250025.1. Lineage (NCBI taxonomy): Eukaryota > Metazoa > Rotifera > Eurotatoria > Adinetida > Adinetidae > Adineta > Adineta ricciae. The sequence continues at coordinate 26,070 of CAJNOJ010000534.1, forward strand.
ATGTATGGACCATCCACATTTTCAAACTGGATTTATTCTCCGATACAATAACAATGCATGCAAAAACTGTGATTACGGCGAAAATGATGGACTAATGTGATTCCTCGGCCTATCGAAACCATACATTCACCCTCTCAATTCGCTGTAAAACAAATAAATTCCGCTAACTAAATTTTATTTTGAACGAAAGAATGAGAATGATGGTGTGTATTAAAATATTAGAGAATTATGACATAGTTCTGCATATTCATATGTTAAAATTCAATGTAGTCATTTGCTTCCTGTATATTCAACACGATAAAGACGTCCATTGCCATCGTCACTAAACAGGAGACTGCCATCTTTCATCTCAAGTATGCCGACTGGTCGACCGAATGTTCGAGGTCCGGATGGATCAACCAAGAATCCATAGAGAAAATCTTCATAGTAGCCCAGAGGTCGATTATCGCTTCCAAATGGTACGAAAACTACATTGTAGCCTGTTCCTGCCTGACGATTCCAAGAACCGTGCAATGCAGCAAATGCTCCGTTGCGATAGTGACTCGGAAATTGCTGACCACGATAGAATCGCATGTCGAGTACTGCGGAGTGTGCTTGAAAGAGAACATCGGGTGTGCGGGTTATAGCAACAAGATCTGGTCGTTCACTTGAACCATTGGCGAAGCGGCGACGAGGATCGACATTTTTCGACGAGAGGTATGCTTAACAAGTCGATGAAAACATTTGAAAAGCTTTTCGATGATCCTTAAGATAGAAACTTACCGAATGGCCATCCGTAGAATTCGTCTTTGGCAATGCGAGTGAAATAGTCCGGCACAAGATCATCTCCAAGTTCATCTCGTTCTTGTACAGCTACATAGAAATCTCCTGTGATTGGATGGAAATCCATGCCTACTGGATTGCGTAGTCCATGACTGAATGTCTCTGGATTTGAGCCATTTGGTTCGGCTACTTGAACAGATGCACGTGGAGGATATTCAATATTCACATTGCTACCCGAACCAACTGATACGTAGAGATGATCGCCACTGGGTGAAAGAACTAAACTTCGCGTCCAGTGACCTGATCCAGGGTATGTCATCAAGACAGTTCCTGTTCCGTGTAATCTTTTATCACCAGGAGTGTAAGTGTAGCGACGAAGATTGCCGGCAGTGGCAACATAGAACCAGTTCTGAAAAATACAACATTACTCGTTCGATTGCACATGGGTATTCTTAACAAAAAATGAACCTTATAGAAAGCCATGCCAAAAGCTCGAACAATACCATTGGATATGTCTCCAAATACTGTTTTAGTATTGCCTGTCAGGATAGAAATACGATTACCTGAGCTTTCCGTGACGAGGATTTCTCCCGTAGGCGTATAGATCATTTGTCGAGGCGATTGAAGACCGTCGAGATAAACACTCACTCGATAATTACCACCTGGTACGAACAGCGTAGCATCTGATGGTACAGGCACAACAATAGCTGGCTTGGAGGCAGATGATGTATTGTATGGTGGTGGTAGGTCATTCACAGTGATTCGAATAGGTACTGGTGTAAATGGCTTGACAGGAACAACTTGTCCTGTCGTTGCACACACAAGAGCGAGAAGAACAACCAAGATAAGCATCTCGTCAGGGATCTGAAATCTGAATATCGGCAATGCGATTTAAATATAGGCAACTGCTATCTTCTGAGGTAATAAATATTTATTGCGAGAGTAACGAGCAAGGATTTTGCTTGTGGACGATGATGATGCTATTTTAAAACGTTTGTTGCAATTGATATCGACGTGCGAGTAAGAGAAAGTGAAAGGCAGATAGAGAACAGAAGTGAAATAAGATGGTTGTTGTTGATTTATCAAGGTAAAGTGCAAGTGATTAGAAAACGTATATTTAACATTTATGATGCAAAACATGACGAGGCAAAAAGATAAATCAAGAACGTCAAGTCTACATATCACATAGCTTTTATGGCAAGTTTAATTGCTTTGTAAAATAGATGCAAATATTACTTGCATGAGTACACTTCTCTCCTGAAAATCAATCAGTAATAACTGACATAATTGCCATTCTTTCTTCAATACCGTACTTGCAAATTCTTCTAAGCCACTATTACCAATATCAGCCAGGTTCTTCAACGATTTTGGTTTATGAGGTAGTATCGAATCGACAATGGTCGATACTTGTGGGGTCAACGTCCAACTCAATTTGAACAGCGCAGAAACAGGTAACGCAGGAATCGAATTGAACTGAGTCACCTGCTGCCAATTATAAGCAGTCATTTGTGCAAGTGAGTCTGAATTAGCATAAGAATTAATCATGCTAGAACCATACCATAGTTGAGTATAATTGGCAATTGTAGCATCGTCACTTAAACTAATCACAACGCGNACAATGGTCGATACTTGTGGGGTCAACGTCCAACTCAATTTGAACAGCGCAGAAACAGGTAACGCAGGAATCGAATTGAACTGAGTCACCTGCTGCCAATTATAAGCAGTCATTTGTGCAAGTGAGTCTGAATTAGCATAAGAATTAATCATGCTAGAACCATACCATAGTTGAGTATAATTGGCAATTGTAGCATCGTCACTTAAACTAATCACAACGCGCTGATTACTGGCAATCATTTCACCGATAGTTGTGCTATTGAAACTTTTCGTTCGTGGATATAACATCGAATCGAATAGGTTGATAACCATGTCTCTCAAGATATTCAAATTGTTCTGTGTTAAATTCTTGCTGGCGAGATGCGAAATTTCAATGACCATAATTTCATTTGGATGTGATAATAGAAATGAATGTAATGCAACGAGATGAGTGTAAATAGGTAAACCGAGTTCGAAATGATATGAACACCAATCTGTACCATTGTACGCAGCGCGAATATCAAAATAACGCATGCCATCCTCCGCTTGATCGTATAAATTCTTTCCTTGTGATTCTGCCCATGGTGTAATCACATCTTGCAACGGTATTCCCAATTTCTCTGCTAGTTTCACCAGAGCATCGAACACTGGACTTCCAGTAGGATCAGGAGATAATGCTGAGGTCAGAGTGAACGATGCAGCATCGTGTGTGCCGGGTAATGTCAAGTTGATTAAGTGATAATGAGCAATGTAAGGAAGAAGTTGTTGCATCCAAATACTAGTGTTAATCGATGTTGTTTGTACATTAACTGGAATATTTGAAGTAGGATGTGCATTATTAGTTGTTAAAACCGATGAAAGTGCTAATGTTAAGAGACCGATAAGCATGTTGACTACGGCAAAAAAATTAAGTAAAATGATAACAAATGTTTTTCTTTACCAGAGTTATCAAAACAGTGTGTTTTTATCTATGTTTATTATTGACATTTGAGCACAAAAAGAAAGTCGATAGTATTTTCATCACTCGAAAATATGAAGAAAAGTTCATTTTGTTGAAGGACCGAGAAAACTTTCAGGCAAATTGGGTGAGGATGTGAATGTGTTAACAAATGGAAATGAAACAATACCAATTGAACGAATGAAATTTTGCGAACAATATTCAGACATATTCGTTAGCGTAGAAAAGATTCTGTATTGTTCATTGAGCGATAGGCATCATAGCAAAGTCCTTATCAATTTATTTCAATCATATAATCATTGGTACAGGCTCTGCAGGTGCAACATCAACAACTCTTTCCAATCCACTTGAACCATTTGTTAATACTAATCTGGTTTTTTATGTTGCAGATTATGAAAATCATCGTATAATTAGATTTGGCGCCAATGTGTTTCAATGTTTAATCGGATGTCAAAATTCATAAACTGAGTTTACCGATGGAGCTTTCGTCTATAAATAAAAAAAATTATTTTTTGTTATAATTTGCAGCATGTATAAACGGCAACAATACTATGGTCACATTTGACGATATAGTCTCTTCGGGAAGTAGCGTACTCATTTCCAACGGATATAAAAAAACTTACCTGGACAAATGCATATATTAATACACGGTCACAAAATTCAAGTAGATACTACACAGGTGCTGTCAGTGGTAATTATACAATGTTAAATGGATATGACCATCGGATGACTACACAAAGCTTGAACAAGCGCTCTTTCACTCTTCATTCTGCTATAATAAGCTTCAATTAACTCGAACAATTCTTTTCTCCTTTCTGCTTTTTGTCATTTCTTTTCGCATTTTATAGAGATTAGTTTACAGATAAATGTACCTTAATATCTACTATATAGAATTTTTTCGTTCATATTAAATTAAAGTCTAAGTTTGTAACTGCGAGAAAAATATTAGTAATTTTTGGAATATTAATGGTATACCATCGATAATTCATTTTTTTGTATCATCATTATTTGTTGTGACAGTTTGCTAAGGATAGATGATGATGATGCGAAGAAAAGAGATACTCGGAACGTAAAAGTAAGAGATCTGGCGTTCGATGTAGACATGTGACACGATCAGCGTATACAAAAAATTCAAAAGGATTCATGACATAATGATTTGTGAGATTTTTAATTATTTGATTGAGACGAGCTTACACCAGATGGAAATACTCTTCAGTAACGTGAGCGAGTGATGTAACACAATTTCATTCTGCACAGTCATGGATACCACAGAAAGAAAATTGCACGCTTTCATAATTGATATTACTCAAAATTCTGCTTTGATATATCATGATTTCAAAATTTATAAGTAGCGAACCGAAAATTCAGCAAAATAGAAATAATTGATTATTAATAGCGTTAAAAACCTGTAATTATACACATCGGTTCTATATATATATGTTATTAACAAATTGGATGAATTTTCACTTCTCTTTGTATTCACATATAATTCAATCAAAAGATAATATGATTTCAAATATAGCAAGGCACAAGAGTTATATGTCGTTTAATAATTATAGAATCATGATTTACTGCATAAATATATAACATAGAAAGATAAAAGAGTAAAAAATTTCTCGCTATTCTTTGTGTAGATGGCTGTCTGGACTTGACAGGTGCAGATAATATATAAAGTGTCACTGAAAAAAGATCCGGCATTCATTTTTTGCATCGCTCACAGAAGAATGACAACTTATTCTAATGACTCGGACGAGAATGCATTCGAAAGCATCGAAGTGCCTATACCACGTCCCGTTCGATTTTGGATTTTTCTTCTAGCTGATGTTCCATCAGTTGTCTGTAGTTTCGTTCTTTTGATTTACTTCTGGAAGAATCACTCAACTCGACGAACATTGAATAATCATGTTGTTTTTCTCATATTAATATGTGGTCTAGGTGTTGAATTAGTCGATGTACCCTTTCATCTCGCATATATCATCGATTCGGGTATTGTAAAACCTTCAACTCCAGCAACTTGTCTCATCTGGTGGTTTATTACTTATGGATTATTTAATGGTCAGCAAATACTTTTGGCATGGGCAGCCATCGAAAGACATATTCTTATATTCAATGCTCAGTTAATGACAACGAAACGTGCTCGATACTGTGCTCACTATTTGCCTTTGATGGTTACATTTTTATATATATTGTCTTTTTATATCTATGCTATTTTCATCTTTCCATGTGAGAATACTTTTGATTATAATTTACCAGCGTGTAACGCATCACCGTGCTATCAGAATGATTCGCTGATGGGTATGTGGGATTTCATCGGAAATAATATTGTACCAGGACTTTTAATCACATTTGTAAGTATCGCTCTGCTAATTCGTGTAGTTCGACAAAAGCAACGTTTAAAACAGCAAATTCATTGGCGTAAACATCGCAAAATGACAGTACAGTTACTATTAATGGCGATATTATCTATGATCTTTATTCTTCCATTGAATCTACTTTCACTTGCACATTTATGTGGTTTGCCTGAAGAAATCGGTGCAGATGAAGAGCAATATCTGTTCTACACTGCGTATCTATTCATATTTTTCATTCCGTTTGTTGTACTATACTCAACATCAAAATTATGGGCTACAATCAAAATGAAACTGTTGTGTCGCTTACATCATCGTATTGGTGTACATACGATAAACCACGCGACAGTTAATACGACTCGAAGATAGAGTTCGATGATCGCTCAGATCAGCAAAATCGATCAAACATTCATTAACTTTAAATCTGTATTAGTTTTTTCTCTGTAATTTATCAAATTTATATAGAATCACACAAAAAATATTTTATTCTAAGGTCAAAACAACAGTATAAGGGATATAGTATTTGTGTAAATGAGTTTAAAATGCTGCATTGTAGTCTGGTATGTTTTGACGAAACGCTGAATATTGTACTACCGGATAGGGTGCACTGTGCATTGACATGGACTCTTGGGATGATTGTGATGTTATCTTATGAGGTCGTGCGGCATTAGGAATGTCTGCTAAAGCATTGTATACTAATCTACGATCGAATATGAACACTTCTGAACCAGTTAAAGCGCGCAGAGTAATGGGAACACCTCTTCTACACTTACAGGAATCGCACAGAGAACAAAGAACCACACATGGACAACAAAACACTATGCACAATAAACTCGCGCAGTTCAGACTAGGACATCGACACGTAGGATATCTTTCCGCCCGATTCGAGTTTTTCCAGGACTTATTCGTCCTCGTATGCATTCCAACCATTCCAACAATGATTCCAGATAGAACTCGACGAGCTCTATCGATTGGTAAAAAGATTTTCCCAAAAAGTCACTTCCGTACCCCC
>CAJNOJ010000534.1:32792-49378 GCA_905250025.1 Adineta ricciae
CAGAAACAGGTAACGTAGGAATCGAATTGAACTGAGTCACCTGCTGCCAATTATAAGCAGTCATTTGTGCAAGTGAGTCTGAATTAGCATAAGAATTAATCATGCTAGAACCATACCATAGTTGAGTATAATTGGCAATCGTAGCATCGTCACTTAAACTAATCACAACGCGTTGATTACTGGCAATCATTTCACCGATAGTTGTGCTATTGAAACTTTTCGTTCGTGGATATAACATCGAATCGAATAGGTTGATAACCATGTCTCTCAAGACGTTCAAATTGTCCTGTGTTAAATTCTTGCTGGCGAGATGCGAAATTTCAATGACCATAATTTCATTTGGATGTAATAATAGAAACGAATGTAATGCAACCAGATGAGTGTAAATAGGTAAACCGAGTTCGAAATGATATGAACACCAATCTGTACCATTGTACGCAGCGCGAATATCAAAATAACGCATGCCATCTTCCGCTTGATCGTATAAATTCTTTCCTTGCGATTCTGCCCATGGTGTAATCACATCTTGCAACGGTATTCCGAATTCCTCTGCTAGTTTTACCAGGGCATCGAGCACTGGACTTCCAGTGGGATCAGGAGATAAAGCTGAGGTAAGGGTGAATGATGCAGCATCATGTGTGCCGGGTAAAGTCAAGTTAATTAAGTGATAATGAGCAATATAAGGAAGAAGTTGTTGCATCCAAATACTAGCGTTAATCGATGTTGTTGTTCGTACATGAGCTGGAATATTTGAAGTAGGATGTGCATTATTACCTGTTAAAACAGATGAGAGTGCTATTGTTAAGAGACCGATAAGCATGTTGACTACGGCAAAAAAGTAAGTAAAATGATAACAAGTGTTTTTCTCTACCAGAGTTATCAAAACAGTTTATTTTTATCTATGTTTATTATCGACATTTGAGCAGAAAAAGAAAGTCGATAGTATTTTCATCACTCGAAAATATGAAGAAAAGTTCATTTTGATGAAGGACTGAGAAAACTTTCAGGTAAATTGGGTGAGAATGTGAGTGTGTTAACAAATAGAAATGAAACAATACCAATTGAACGAATGAAATTTTGCGAACAATATGCAGACATATCCGTTAGCGTAGAAAAGATCATGTGTTGTTCATTGAGCGATAGGCATCAGATCATAGCGAAATCCTTATCAAATCATTTCAATCATATAATCATTGTTGCTGGTACAGGTTCTGCAGGTGCAACATCAACAACTCTTTCCAATCCACTTGGAACATTTGTTAATACTAGTCTGGTTTTTTATGTTGCAGATTATGAAAATCATTGTATAATTAGATTTGGTACAAATGTGTTTCAATGTTTAATCGGATGCCAAAATTCAAATGAACTGAATTATCCATGGAGTATTAGTTTCGATAGTTTTGAAAATCTATTTGTTGTTGATCGAGGAAACCGTCGCATTCGAAGATTTGAAGTTATTGATGGTCGAAATTGTAAGTCAAAAAATCTAATACGCTCTTCTGTCTTTGTATATGGTGAACCAGTTAGATCAGAGAAACTGAGTTTACCAATGGAGCTTTCGTCTATAAATAAAAGAATGTTTTTTTTAATAATATGCAGCATTCATTCTCAACGGATATAAAAATCTTACCTGGACAAATGCTTATATTAATATAGATTCACAAAATTCAAATGGATATTACACAGGTATTGTCAGCGGTAATTATACAATGTTAAATGAATATGGCAATCTGATGACTATACAAAGCTTGAACAATCGCTCTTTCACTCTTCTTTCTGCTGTAGCTACTGCAGCGTACGATTGAATATGTTAAATGGATAATATATGTATGAGTTTCAATTAATTCGAACAATTCTTTTCTCCTATCTGTTATATACAATTTCTTGTTCGCATTAAAATAAAAGTCTAAGTTGGTAACTGCGCGCAAAATTCTAGTTATTTTTGGGGTATTAATGGTAGACCATCAATAATTCATTTTTTTGTATCATCATTATTTGCTGTGACAGTTTGCTAAGGATAGATGACGATGATGCGAAGAAAAAAGAGACTCGGAACTGAAAAGCAAATGTAACAGGAACACATTTTCGTATTAAATTCTCTCAATACAACCGAGAGGAAATGATATTATATTATTTCTTTTGTGTTCACGCGTAAAAATTAACGCATAGTTCAATGGACACTCGAGTATGATCTAAAAACGACGGCTAAAACAATCATTTCTGGAAGACATCCTTATGAAGCGAATATCATTGTACTCTTCTGGAGATCTGGCGTTCGATGTGGACATGTGCCACGATCAACGTATGCAAAAAATTCGAAAGAATTCAGGGCATAATAATCTGTGAGATTTTTAATTATTTGATTGAGACGAGCTTTTACACCAGATGGAAACACTCTTCAGTAACGAGAGCGAGAGATTTAACATGATTTCACTCTGCACAGTCATGGGTATAACAGAAAGAGAATTGCACGCTTTCATAATTGGCATTATTCAAAATTGTGCTTTGATATATCATGTTTTTAGAATTTATAAGTAGCGAACCGGAAATTCAGCACGACATATATATATATATATTATTAACAAATTGGATGAATTTTCACTTCTCTTTGTATTCACATATAATTCAATCAAAAGATAATATGATTTCAAATATAGCAAGGCACAAGACTCATAAGTCGTTAAATGATTACAGAATCATGATTTACAGCATAAATACATAATGTAGAAAGATAAAAAAGTAAAAAATTTGTCGCTATTCTTCGTGTAGATGGCTGTCTGGATCTGACAGGTGCAGTTTATATATAAAGTGTCAATGAAATGATTTCCGGCATTCATTTTTTGCATCGCTCGCAGAAGAATGACAACTTATTCTAATGACTCGGACGAGAATGCATTCGAAAGTATCGAAGTGCCTATACCACGTCCCGTTCGATTTTGGATTTTTCTTCTAGCTGATGTGCCATCAGTTGTCTGTAGTTTCGTTCTTTTGATTTTCTTCTGGAAGAATCACTCAGCTCGACAAACATTGAATAATCATGCTGTTATTCTTATATTAATATGTGGTCTAGGTGTTGAATTAGTCGATGTACCCTTTCATCTCGCATATATTATCGATTCGGGTATTGTAAAACCTTCAACTCCAGCAACTTGTCTCATCTGGTGGCTTGTTACTTATGGATTATTTAATGGTCAACAAATTCTTTTGGCATGGGCAGCCATCGAAAGACATATTCTTATATTCAATGCTCGATTAATGACAACCAAACGTGCGCAATACTGTGCTCACTATTTGCCTTTGATGGTTACGTTTTTATATATATTGTCTTTTTATATCTATGCTGTTTTCATCTTTCCATGTGAGAATACTTTTGATTATAGTTTACCAGTGTGTAACGCATCACCGTGTTATCAGAATGATTCATTGATGGGTATGTGGGATTTCATCGGAAATAATATTGTGCCAGGACTTTTAATCACGTTTGTAAGTATCGCTCTGCTAATTCGTGTAGTTCGACAAAAGCAACGTTTAAAACAGCAAATTCATTGGCGTAAACATCGCAAAATGACAGTACAGTTACTATTAATGGCGATTTTATCTATGGTCTTTATTCTTCCGTTGAATCTACTTTCACTTGCGCATCTATGTGGTTTACCTGAAGAAATCGGTGCAGATGAAGAACAGTATCTTTTCTACACTGCGTATCTATTCATCTTTCTCATTCCGTTTGTTGTATTATACTCAACATCAAAATTATGGGCTACAATCAAAATGAAACTGTTGTGTAGCATACATCATCGTATTGGTGTACATACGATAAACCATGCGACAGCTAATACGACTCGACGATAGAGTCTCATGGTCGCTCAGATCAGCAAAATCGATCAAACATTCATTACCTTTAAATCCGTAATAGCTTCTTTTCTGTAATTTATCAAATTTATATAAAATCACACGAAAATTACTTTATCCTAAGGTTAAAACAACCAGTATTAGCAATAAAGTATTTGTATAAATGAGTTTAAAATGCTGCATTGTAATCTGGTACGTTTGGACGAAACGCTGGATATTGTACTGCCGGATAGGGTGCACCGTGTACAGACATGGATGCTTGGGATGGTTGTGATGTTATCTTATGAGGTCGTGCGGCATTAGGAATGTCTGCTAAAGCATTGTATACTAATCTACGATCGAATATGAACACTTCTGAACCAGTTAACGCGCGCAGAGTAATGGGAACACCTCTTCTACAATTGGAGCAATCGCACAGCGCACAAAGAACCAAACATGGACAACAAAACAGGATACACAATAAACTGGCGCAGTTCAGACTAGGGCATCGACATTCTGCTTTGTCTGTGATGCCACTGATATCGGATAAAAAGAACATAGAATCAACGCGTCCACATGTACAACCGCATCGTCGTTGCTCTTCTCGTTGAATAATCCTTCCATCGGTTAATATAACATAGTATTTCGAACCGAAGCCGCAACAACTATCATCACAATACTATGTTTGCGCGATTCTTTCTCCAGATGCAAGAGTAAACACATTGTTGATGCTTGGCGGTTGTTCCACGACTACATGATTACGTTGTACATCCGACCTAATATGAGAAACAAAACAAAGTGAATAATTCAGTCGGTGATACGAAAATAATACTTACATTTCGTAAGAAGCCATAACTTTTCACTCTGACTATCGATGAATTTTTTCCGAATGGCCCGAGTTTCTCCACAACTGTGGTATATAAACAGCCATGGGAAGAAAACCGAGTTACCAAGTATATCTCTTATCTTTTATCCCAACGTTGATGGTTGATAGTAACTTTTTTTCGTAGAAACTATATGCAAGCTCGCACAGGAAAACAAATACTTTCGAATCAGAAAGATATTTTACTCATTCATATGAAGACTTCCTATTTCCATTGCAATATGTGGACAGATGAACGTCCATGCTTCACATATTCTTCTGTAAAACAATATCTTTCTTGTAATAGGCCAGACTACATAGGTCAGTCAATAAGTTCTAATAATCTTCATATATAATTTCATCTCTATTGACTTGACGGATCATACTGGGCTACTCTAGTAAGCGACATCTGTCGTTTATCCAAGTACCAATAGAAAGTTTTAAAACTGTCAAGAATGACGGACCGTTAATCAAAACTTTGAACACCCCTATTTTGATATGGATAAGCTCTCCGTACGCTCCTATATAAAGACTCGCTCGCTTCTGGGTTTAACCGCTACGAGTAGTGTAGAAATAGTTAACTCGATTCGAGTTTTAAAACTTTCGTTCGAATTCTAAATCTTTCGGTTTAGAATTCGAGCACTCGAGTTTTAAACTTCTAAGCATCCAAACCTAAAATTCCACGTTTGAGTTATCCCCTAATCCACCCCCACCCCCACCCACACCGTCACCCACACCTACACCCACACCTACACCCACACCCACAATATATTCAGCCAGTTAATAAATGCTAATCAGGCAATTAATAATTGCTAATCAGGCAATTAANCAGCTAACAGAAGAACAAAAAGCTCGAAAAGATATCTCACCCTCAATATTATGCACCATATGGTGCGGACAATTGCATGCTCGATCGAAGGAAATAAAGAGGAAAAGAAACATATCGCTCATCGTGCCGTCGAATGCTTGATGATACTGGAATTGGAAAACTAAAACCGAAATGGAAGAAGAAAACAAGAATTAATTGCTTAAAATGATTTGGTGAATAATTTTGTTCAAGTTAAATAACGAGTTCTAAATGAAAAAGTGGAAAATAATACAAGACTTGCTTTGTTGTTCATCGATACTTGATATTAGAATTGAATGATGAGCAAAAAAAACACAAATAACTTGACAAGTTATATAACCACATAACAGACCGTTTGATGCAGGATATTGTTTAATTTCAATAACCGATCGTAAATAAAACGAAAAGAAGAAAAGAAACACGAAGTGATGTAACACTCACTATGTTGCTCAATTCTTGACGTATCGAAATAATTCCAAAATAAATACATTTCACATCAGATAAATTGACTTGCTAAGTACAAGAGAAAAAGCAACAGAAAAAGTGAAATGTTATACATTACTCACCATATCACCCGATACTTCATATTTTTTTACTTGGACGATTAATGGAACGACGAGACGTCTTGAGAGATAAGTGTCGCACAACGTAAATCGATGGATGATATTGCTTGAATAGAATAAGTAATTGAATAAAAATAAGCAAAATAAAATACAAATGATTTCTCATCATATTACTCGATATTTGATCCTGCTAAACTTAAGTAATAACATCAGATAACTGAAGAGTAAATGACTGGATCAATGATAAAGTTTAAATTGAATGATTGCTTGCAAAAGAAAAAAGTGACAACTAAAAATGACAAGTCACTTACCATGTGACTCGATGGTTGAGATGTCATTGTATAGGGTGGCTAATAACAAAACTGATCAAGTTGAGATAATATACATCACGCACAAGGCAGTTTGATGCATGATATTGTTCGAATTGGAAAATCAACTATAAACGAACAAGAAGATAAAGCAAATAGTAATATAACACTTATCATGCTCTTCCAGATCCATGCTTTTCGAATTGAACTGTTGGTTGAGAAAAGAAAGACAAAGAAGTATTTACTTATAATGTTAGTGCGTGGTCGATGTCCACTGAATTGCATAAAATGATGGCAATAAGAAAGAAGAAAACGAAAAAGGATAGACAAAAAACGTGATGAACGGTCTCACTAGAAATGAAAAGTGGTTATTTTACATTTCGGTTACATTCTACAATAAATAAAAGTGATATCATCTATAGATGTTGAGTGTACTCACGATATTGTTAATCGTCAAAAATACCTTTGAAAACATGAGAATCGCACTGCTAATGAAATCGAATTGCTTGTGTTGCACAGCTAATTTTAAAGAAAAGATTCAATGGTTAGATCGAGAATGGAACTTGATCATAATCTGAAAAATGCTCTCCAGTTAAAAATGCTTAGTAATATATGGTTTATTCTATTAAAAACCTCAATTCGGTGTAAAAAAGAATGTAGAAATCCAAAGTAAAATATGCTTTGAGAAAGAAATAACATTTTCTTTAAGGAAAGCGTGTCTCTTGCTTATTAGACCAACTTGAATTGTCAATAAAATAATGTGTTTTTCAATACCCATTGAATGAAATCAGAAACATAATTGTCTAGATTGCCACTGGGGAACTATCATCATCATCGATAGACAGAACTGTTGTACACTCTTGATTCGAAACTGTCCAATCGTGATGAAAACAATTGATTCCTGAAAAATTGAAATGAATTAGAGGTATCATGAACATCTATTTTTTCAATATGCTCTTATATGAATAGTTTCGCGGCATGATTTACTCGATATTGTACTTCTCAATCGGATCATAGGCTATCACATTGGCGAGTGTTCGCGCAACACAGTATATCGTCTGAAGAATTGGGCCACTGCTGTAATATTACTAGATAGCTACAAAAAAAAATTCACGTAATTGTAAAATGAAGGAAACAAACACTCTTGATATTCATCATCGATTCCAAGGTTTCTGCACCATCTATTAAACTGAATGATAACGAAAATTTTAAAACACCGCTTACTCATCATCATCTGATAATGCTAATTGGAAGTAATTGTCAGCAGAATTCGATGCATTATATCATCATTATTTGTAAAACGTTCCCAATATTCAAATCTATTTTCTTTTACTGTTGACCACTAATATAAATTGTATTTAAATTGTTTAACTGTTTCTATCTCATGAAATTTATTTGGATGTTGCCGAGAAATAAGAGATTTATATGCAGATTGTATTCGTTATAGAACACTACATACGTTATGTAAATCACAAGTAATTCAAAAACTGGTATCGTTTTATGATGAACTGTTATGTGTATAGCCACTTTAGCGAGGCTAAAGACATTTCGATCTGTTGAAAAGCAGAGAAATAAATAATGATATTAAGCTTTCGTGTTCAATGCAACAGTTTGATATGAGTATAGTCATTAGATTTTATTGATTAACTGAATTAATATAGATTCGCCTTTATTTTTTCATATCATCAGCATTTATAGATCGAGAGATAAATAAAAAGGAATAACGATCATGAAAGGATATATTGCGCATTCCGTAGACTATGCAATTCTTTGCTTCCACATAACGCATACACTCTTTACTTCATTTGTAGAAAAACATTAGAAAAATATTCATCTGGTAGAAAGTCCATCATCATCTCTAGCTATTGTATCTCATATATGAATATCTAACACGCACAACAAGATACATGATAAAAATAAATACATCGGTCTAGCATAAAATATTGAAAAAAACGTGCATCCCTAATGATACATAAACAGAGTAATCCTCAAACTGAGATATAATGGAATCATTATTAAAAACAATCTACGGCACTAAACGACTTGCTCCCAGGATCTGTTCACACTTCATCAACTCAATTATCTTATGACAAACTCTTCTTACAAAACTGTAGGAGAATCAATACATATGCGTAAAACAACAAATTCCCGGAAATCGAGAGATAAAAGAGTCAAATCTTGTGTGTACATGAATAAAGCTTTCTAATAGAAGCGTAGAAGAATAAACCCTTACACACAATATGATAAACCTTTTCAATCAAAGGATGGAAAGATCAATCCTCGTCTGTAGAATGATAAACCTCGTCTATAAAGGCATACAGGAATCAATCTTAGTGCGCACAATAATAAACATTTTTAACGCAAGGGTAGAAGGATCAACCCTTTCACGCATAATAATAAACCTCTTGAACGAAAGAGTGTAAGAGTAAACCTTCCTTTGCGAAGAAAGAAGTTGAATCAACTCTTAGGCGATGAACGAAATACCCTTGCTAACGGAAAGGTATCGAACATAATTTCTCAAGGGCAGTGCTAAACCTTTAGATTAAGAAGCGAATGAATCAATAGCGAACCGTAGAATAAGAAGCCCTTTGGAAAATCAGATAAAAGAATCTACTCTCAGGCGTAGAGTAATGAGTTTTTTTTCAGAGGGGTAATAAAATCTCCCTCAGAAAAACATGCTGATATACCTTTTTGACGAAAAAGTAGAATAATAAACCTAAAAACGAATAATACAATACCCTCATTATGAACGCGGACCTTGCTCTACTGTCATCCGTTGACGAACATACTTGCATCTTAAAATTAAAGAATGGAAAATCTTTCTATAGCGTTATAAACCCCTTGAATTTTTATAAACGCTTACGCTTATAAATCCTTTGACTGATCAATCCTCAAATGGTTTATCACATCGAAATAAACCCTTTAAGGGTTTATTGGCAATTTTTTAAAGGGCAAGGGTAGATCATTATCCGGATCTTTTTTTCAGTGTTCAACATTGAAATAAAGCTTCTTTCACTTCACCAACGATGTAATAGCCTCACTCATGAGGCTCGATATCCGAGGTACATTCCCCTTATATAAAAAAAAACTTCCACTTCAATCCTTTCAATAAACAAGAAAATTCGATCTCACCATCAAATTCTCACGTCCTTCCACATGTACCGATATCGACCAGATCTAACAACATAGAAGTGAGCCTTTCTTCCTCTTACAATATAATTTCCGAGCATCACAATCTCTATTTCAAAGAAAAATTGCAAAACGATACCTACAATCGATCGTAAGATCGACTTCCCACTTAAGATTCTCACCAACACTCCATACATATCCATCTGTGGCGTATGTGCGAACATGGAGGAGAGCATCTCTCCCTCTCGGAATACGATTTTCGATTATTGAAATACTGATTCTGACTCGGAATGAGAAGCTCCATCACACGGAGAAACACCCGAATCAATATCTCCGATAGTGACAAACTTCAGGTTCGAAGTCGAAGTTTTCATTTTCTGTGTAGGCATACACATGTGCACTGTGTGTGTGAGGATATGTGTGTATAGGTGAAAATGTTGAATCCAATTTAGAATTAATTACTTTGACTTTAAAAGATATTTTTTATGTACTCGCTTACAAGAAAGAGTTATTTACGTACTGTGATTGTTGTTCGTTTGTTTTTGTGCCCGATGATAATGAAACATGCAGACAAGCTGAATAATAAGTTCGTACTTAAACAACAAGGATTCAATATTTATGACTAATAAATGAAAGAAGAAGCAGAAAGACAAAGCTATATAATATACGCACGTGCAGATAAGAGGATCATCAATATACAGTAGCACTATTTCAAGTTTGCCTTTTTTTTCTATTTATCGCCTGTACATATAAGTAAATCGGTGTGAAGCTAGCACCACGTAGCTAGCACGAAAATCAACTATTTAGCTAAACTTTTTTTCTAAAAATGAATCCTCGGTCATAAAAACAAGCCTGTTCAATTCAGGTTTTAATTCTGCACCAAATGGTAACATTTTTATTCATGGGAAAACGATTGGAGGAATTTTTATTTGCATCATTATATTTCTCCCGTATAGAAGGAAAAGATCCGGATGAAAATGTCAGCATTCGATGCAGAATTAGATTCTGAATTGAGCAGGCCTGCTTTTACCAACGGGAATTCATTTTTAGAAAAAGTTTTAGTTAAACGGTTTTTTTTCGTGCTAGTTACGTAGTGCTAGCTTCATATTAATAAGTTTTTTCATGTGAATATAAATATACGTATATCTCATAACAACTATAGGGCATGTCCCCGTAAAGTGATACTTCGCTGATTAAGTTCTGAAAAATTTTTTTTTTCGATAACAGCGTTTCTAAACACAGTTTCAGGTGTAGTTTTTAGCGCTGATTACGAATCTGATGTTTATTTTGTTCGTAGCCGATTTTTTTCTCTATGAAAATATTTTTTAAGCTTTTTGAAAATCGCATTTTGGGTGGTCTCAGCAAAAAATCTTCTTAAAGCATATTCTTTTACATGCTATTCGATGCAGAAATTGATTCTCTACAAAATGACATATTAAGGTTAGGGTTTTGTAGCAAAAGGCGATTCGTGAGCTTCTTTCAGGTTCTCGACGTATTGCTTCTAATATGGGCTTCTACATGCATATATCTATTCCATTTTCAGGTGTAAATTATCACAGTACCGAGTAGACTTGCACTTTAAAAAATCACTTCATTCTAAGCATCCTAAGAGTCTGAAAAATGATCAGCAAAAGATTATGTCACAACGTTACGAAAAATGTCACAGCGTTACGTTTGGACAAGCCCTATATTCATTTTATATTAACCGAAACGCCATTTTTTTCGCAGAATTTCAATACCCAGGTCAACAAATCCGATCTGATTCCTGGAAACGGAATTGCATTCGAATCCGACTAGAAAAATCCCGTCGGTTGTTGCAAATTTTATTAGCGATCCTTTTAGCTATGTTCTATGATGACTCTTAGAAAATCCAGGAAATCCATGTTTCGGATCCGACGAGACCCGACATGGGATTGTTCGACCTGGGTACAAACAAAATTGCAAAACAAGCACTTAGAATCAAATTTTTCTTCAATTTCGATAAATTAAAAAGGATCAGTTAATTCCCTTGTTTGGTTTTTGCATTATTTGAAAGTTGTTTTATTTTATTCGGTAAATAAATTTTTTTATTTGCAAATAAAAGGTCAGTTTTGTTTATCTTTAACAATCAATATAATTCAGCACTGTTGAGACAACTACCACTACCTTGTCCACCAGTAACTAATATTTTTCCATCTGATAATATCGATGCTGTATGATGTTGTCGTGCAACATTCATATTTGCAGTGATTGTCCAATTACCTGTTGATGGATCATATAATTCAGCACTGTTGAGAGAAGGACCACCATCACGTCCACCAGTAACTAATATTTTTCCATCTGATAATATCGATGCTGTATGATGTTGTCGTGCAACATTCATATTTCCAGTGATTGTCCAGTTACCTGTCGATGGATCATATAATTCAGCACTGTTGAGAGAAGGGCCACCATCTCCACCAGTAACTAATACTTTTCCATTTGATAATGTCGATGCTGTATGATATCCTCGTGCAACATTCATATTTGCAGTGATTGTCCAGTTACCTGTCGATGGATCATATAATTCAGCACTGTTGAGATAAGAATTACCATTACGTCCACCAGTAACTAATATTTTTCCATCTGATAATATTGCTGCTGCATGTACATATCGGGCAACACTCATATTTCCAGTTCTTGTCCAATCTAAATACGATTTGGCAATGAAAAGAATATTTCTAGATGGAAAAATAAGTTCAATGTAATTTGAAACAGATACCGCCCATTGTGTCCAAAAACGGAGAGAACATCGATGATGTTGCATTATTCATTATAATTGATGAAATTCGATGTTTTGTGTGGAATTACTGATGAAAAACGTATTATTGTGAAGCTTTCCATCGATTTTCATCAGTGATTCCACACAAAACATCGAATTTCATCAATTATAATGAATAATGCAACACCATCGATGTTCTCTCCGTTTTTGGACACGATGGGCGTTAATTTATTTAATGTAAAGTAACTGTTTTCAAAGCTGTATCAAACTTTTCTATAGTGTCAGAAATATACAATTACAAAGGTATCGAAACTCTAAGATGATCAAAGTCTGCTATTAGGTACTAACCTTTTCATTCTCAGAGAGTTTATTCACAACATTATTACATACGTCGAAAAACTTGAAAAAGAATTATAAATCGTATATTATTACTTACGTCCCAATGAAGGAATTATATGCGCCTCATCTAATCACACTCGACTTTTTTAAAATATGATGGAATTATTTTTGATTAGCTCATATCTCCAACAAGTCGCTATGAATAACTGAATACATACTTTGTTCAGGACTCATTGTTGTAGCAAAAGCCGTCGTCGTTACTGGTGCTTGACAATAAGTATCTAGATACAAAAAGAAATCAATTATTTGAAATATTCAGAATAGAAACAAATTTACCTTGAGTTGTTCGATAACAAATCACGCTTACTCGAGTGTTTTTAGACGATGTTATGATACCCACTTGACAATTTTCACCAAATAATAGACAGGTCTGATTGTCATGATAATAAACGGCTGTTTTACAATTATCTTGATGAACACATTTCCATATACAAGTTTGAATCGATGCATTTCTTGGAAGTGTAACATTTTCAAGTAAAGTACAAGATGAATTAGCTTGATAAAGTGAAGATCGATGAATTTGAGTTAGAATAATCGCATCAATTGAATGAATCAAAAGAATAAAAATGAAGAGAAAACACATTTTCATGTCTACTTTCAATTCTATGAGGAGTGAAGCAAATAGAGAAATAAGACTGTAAAAGAAAATGACAAGTTACATATATTCTCTTGGATTTTTTATCAAAATCAAGGAAAATCAGATAAAATACCTTGTTATTCTATCTGATTTCGAGACTATTTAAACAAAAAAAATCTTTACATAAATATGTATGTTAATGTTTACTAACTGCTTGGAAATCTCCGATGAATTGTAAATATATTTAAGAAATTATGACATTAAAATATTTGATAGAGAAATAATATACTCTTCTTGCATTGTGACTACGAGAGGAACATTTAACAACTCTATATTGATTCACGAGACAAAGTTCTCGTAGAATAATATTTATTTTGTTTTAAAGAATATCTTTGAAGTTATAAAGCCTTGAATAAAAATGACTTTTCACAGCTATAAATCATAATTAATAACATATTCAATCATCTTACAGTCACACATTATATGCAATTTAGTCAGTTGCACACTCTAAAGTCCACCAAAGCAAGTTTTACTTGTGATATGAAAAAGTGAGATCAGTGGCGCAACCAGGAATTTTTGAGCAATGGGCAAAAGTCGCTTAGGACTCAAAATTTCAGTAGGCAAGGCTTGGGAAAAGCGTCTTTTTTAAAAGATTCTGCTGGGAAAAAACGATCCTCAAAAATTTTGAATGGGCAATTGCCCATTTGCCCCTCCCCTGTTTGCGCCACTGCGTTTGTGATGTGAAACGTTTCATTGCTGTCGCATTCAGTTTGTTGATGCCACATGTTCTGAAATACGTTTGTGCTGACAACATCTTCACATGGATAACACGACAATTGTAAAGTGATCTTTAACATCAGCCACTACTTGTTTCCATGTTCCGGTAGATGACAAGGGTACACCGGCAATCGCATTTTGAGTTCTGAATTAAAAGTCAAAAATTGATTTTTCTCGTTTATCTTATGTCAGAACAAATGTCATTGACGTAATACCATATCTGGAGAATTAAAATGACTCTGACCTCGTTGAATCTCTCCACAAAAGTTTTCCCCTCTAAATTGTTGGTTGATTTAAATGCGTTTTGATATGATACATTGATTGTTTCCAATACATATAGAGCAGCGTTTCACTATTTCAGATTGTAAAGAAAAAATACGCACGATTGAATAAGAGAAGTTCTGTTAAAATTTACTCAAAATATGATTGATACTGAAATGTTGAAAATCGTTTTGAATGTGTGACGATTTTCAAATCTGATTGTTGCTGACATTTCTGCTTTGTGATATTATTCAAGCGAACAAAAAATTCAAGTCACATTCTCCTCTAATATGACGATTATGCAATGACTTCAGTGTGTGAAAGAGTATATTTGAGCTGTTATAATAAGAAATTTTTGATTAACATCAATATGTTTCGACTAGAACTTTTGCAAGAGAAAATGAGAAGTTATTCGTGATTTACTCGGATGAGTATTTCACTTTCCCTTCACAAGTTTTATATGGTAAAGTTCCATTTTTAATAATGAAAGTAAAAGTATTTTGACAAAATGAATAGCAACGTGATTATAGCGAACGTCACTCGAAAACATTCTTGAAAAAGAAACCTTTTTTGACCTTTCAATTATTTGCCGAAAGAAGGAGAAAAAGAAAAAAAACATTATTTCTCGTTTGACTGACTAATTGTATTCCATTTGATGAATAATTTTTAAATATTAATAAGCACTTAAAAAAAAACAGAAACAAAGTGACGTCGTCGGTAAACTTTCATCAAATTGAGTACTTGCTCAAGGCTTAAATAAAATGTATGATTATTAAGTCACACTGCCCTTCATACGATGGAAACAGGTGAATCGAATCCTTCTGGTCATAACTACACTAGAAAAATTAACGTTCGCCCTCGTACGATCGGGAATGGATCATTTTTCGAATCTCACTGTTTGATTCGATTTTGACATAATAATGTATTGTTTTTGTCGAGTCAAACTGACGCGAATTGTGTTGTTAAGGAATCGTTTTGACTAAACAATCATTCACACAAACGACCCGAATCGTGACACGAAGAGAAAAAGAATGTTTTTAAAGAAAATATGGAATAGTACGTGGGCATGAAGAAGATCAATGTTTGTTTTTCCATCAGTATAAAATTCTCTGTTTCGCATTACAACACTATTGTAACACGTGAAAAATGTTTTCTCAACGCATCGCCTTGGTAATTATATTCTTTGTTCATATTGCATATGTTGAAGCGGCAACATCAAATTCTTTATCGGACTGCCAAACAGTTGTCTCATCATTTCATACCACAATAAATTACACCGCATCAAATATAACAGCAACCACAGGAGTAAATGTGACGTGTTCCCAATCAGGAATGGTTTGTCCTGGTCAAACGCTCAATGGAGTTTGTGTTTGGAAGCGAAAGTTAAGTGCAGTTTGTCGAAATGCAAGTGGAATAATTAAAATTCGTATTCAAACCAATGGTTTACCACCACGTTGTGCCAATGTTCCAATGGGGACATTTGCTGAATTAAATGTTGATTTCGAAGTGAATTTCAATCCAAGTGTTAGCGTGAAATCATTAAATCAAAATTTTTCCAGTATTTCAACACTTTCACAAGCAATTTGTACACTAACAAGTGTATCAACAGTTCCGACAGCGTCTGGTTTTGTTAATTATGGTACAACAACGTTAAACACAGCAACAGGTGTTTCAGTTGATGGTGTAATGATTTTTAGTCCTGATTCAGCAAATAATATTGATCCATTTTATCCACCAGCAGGTGGAACTGTTGAATCAGTTGATGCTTGTCTTGCTCATTGTCAAGCAGCTGGTATTTATCATTATCACATTGGAACTGGTTGTCAAGTCAGTGTACCAACCGGAAACGTTTCATCATGTGCAAGTGTAACTGCATGTCGTTCAAGTGTTGCGAATTATTCAATTTCATCATTTTCAAATTATCAAACAAAAACAATTATTGGTGTGGCAAAAGATGGACATTTGATCTATGGACCTTATTTATCTGCAGGTACACGCGTGACATCAGGTTTCGATGCTTGTAATGGAATGTTTCACGATTCAAATGGAAACTACGCTTATTTTGCAACATCAACTTATCCATATCTTGTTGGTTGTTTTGGTCCTGCAAATTATCCTTCGTTCGGCCCAAATTGTACTACAAATGGCCCATCAAGTTATACAATGTCATCCTATGCAAACGCATTATGAAGTAATTCAACAGTCCCCACTACTAAAACCGTACGCAGCACAGTTTCGATGGATATTGAATTAAATTCTAATATTTTGCTTGTCTTACTTCTTCTTATGATG
>CAJNOJ010000535.1:5230-16912 GCA_905250025.1 Adineta ricciae
TGGACAGGTCAATACTTTCGTGATACAATTTTGGTTCAGCACGTCTTTCCTTTTCTCAAAAATGAAGAAAACGTGTCATTGATGTGGATGAAGTGACGTTTGTTCACGATAAAGCCCCATGCATGAGAGCAAATATGACTCAGCAGTTGATCCAGGACAACAATATCAATTTTTGTGGTAATAATATGTGGCCAGGAAATTCACCTGATCTCAATGCAGCTGAGCGCATCGGATCAATACCGAAGGATGAAGTCGTGACAAGAATGTTATCTGACGCCAGAAATAATCGTCATCGTGAAGAAACATTGAAAAAGCACATCTGCGATGTCTTAGAAAATATGGAAACAAATACCGAGCTTTTACAAAATCTTTCATGCTCGTATCCATCTCGATTACAGGCTATCAGAAAAGCTAACGGTCGGCATACAGATTATTGATTATTTTCATTCATTATTGTACCAGGTTTATAAAAAAATAAACATTAGTTCGACGCATTTGTGATTCTTTAACAGTTTTCACTCAGAGTTTATCTTGGAAAAAACGTCTCAGTAATAGAAAATTCGTCAAATTTTCTGAAGCTCTACAGTTCTGTAGGTTGCTCCTCCTTTACAGAACAGTAAAATATACCCGTAGATCCCGTTTTTGACGGGCTTTCTTTTGGTATAAAATTCATTGTGTCTATCACTAGTCGTCAGGGCTGTACCCCTCTGGAAAAACATTTTTGGCAACCGAGTAGTCATTTTATGATGAATTACAATCTGATTGAAAAAAGATCTACTCGATGATGTCTGCAAGTTTCTGAAAACATTGGGAGAAGTGATCGTGGAACTGAGTGAGGAACAACGTCGTACAATTCAAAAAGTGATCCCACTCAGACAAACTTTAATAAATTTATGTGTAATGAAAACGAATGATTCTATTAGTATCAATGAACTCAAGATTTTTCTAGGTAAGAAAACATCAAATTAAACTCTTCTTGAATTTGTATATTAGATACATTTAAAGTTTTCTTTTAATACGTTCTGTCTTGTCATGCATTTTTGTTTATGTAATTGTAGCTCGTCGTTTAAATAATACTTGGCCAATAACAGATGAGCATCGATTGGCAACTATTTACAATCCAAAATTTAGAAAGTTCGAATGCTCTTCTAATGAAAAAGAAACGGCTATCAATGTATTAAAATGGAAATTTCAAAAGCATCATGCTACTATTTCTTCTTCTTGTACAAATCCATTAGCCTCTAAGCATGTTGTTCCTCTATCTTCTTCATCCAATACAGCACCAAAACCGAAAAATCTTCTCTCTCAATGTTTCGATACGAAAGTCAAAGCACTTGGTGAACGATCAAATCCATTTCAAGAAATTGATGATTATTTTAATTATGAGTTTGATGAAAGTTTTTACCTTTATGATAACAGTGATGATACTGATGTCTTGTTATTTTGGAAAAACCACCAGCATGTATTTCCAATTTTGTCATTATTAGCTAAAGAGATATTTGCCATCCCAGCATCAAATACTATCGTTGAACGACTGTTTTCATCATCAAAAAATGTTGTAACTGAAAAACGAACACGTTTGGGTGCTAGTAAGATAAATGAATTATTATTTTTACGAAAGAATCTAAATACTTTGAAACAACTTATCAACAATAGTAACCGAAAACGAACATTATCCATGTCATCAACAATTACAACATCTTCTGATGATTCTTCAGCTAAACAACAACGACTTGATACTGATGAAAGCTTAATTGATTGCGACAACATGAAAGTTTTTTCGGATTAGCTGTTCTATTCTTTTCCCACTATGTTGTAAAAGATCAATGTTATTATTACTTGTAATTATGAAATACAGATAGTAAATTTATGTTTCTTATTTAATTTATGAAATAAAAATGCTTGTCTTTTTTACTGTTACAACTCCAAAACTAACTCCAAAAAATTTCTCTATTTTCTTTCCAACTCCAACTTCACAAAGTTTCCATTTTATTACTCCACTTCCAACTCCACGTCCATGGAGTTGGAGTCGGAAATAGAGTTGGAGTCGGAAATGGAGTTCGGACTGCAGTGCAGTACACTAATGCCATCTTGTCGACTTTCAGCTCCAGCTGTTCCCATCGGAGGAGTCCTCCCCATTTGCGCTGACGGTTGCGAAGAGCCACCATTGTATTTACGACAGAAACAAAAACAGACAACCAAACTGCTTATTATAAAAGCCAAAAGACCAAATATGGAATAAACTTTTGAAATTAATCTCTCGAATTCAGAGGGTTCACCGGCAGACATCTGTAACTGTAATCAATTGATCAACTAAACATTTATATCTATAGAAATAATATATTGTCTATATCTTAATCTTTGGATGAGGGTGTTGATGCTGGATGAAATCGAAAGGGGTGTCTAAGCATGAGTAATGGGTGAAATCGAAAGTGATTTCTGAAGGTAGGTGGTCAGTGGACTCTAGACGAGGGTGATCAATGAGCCCTACGCCAACCTTGGTTGTTTTAGGTGTTTTTTTTAGTAAAAACCCGAAGCCTGTGTACTTGCACTGTTATTTACATGATGATATGCGTGGATTATATAAAACATTTATTTTGTGCTTCTGATTTGGAAGAGAAGAGGAGAGCACTTGATTGACGAATTTTTAGTATCAGTTTTGGTTGATAAACACTTAATGAAATAGATGAAAGATATCCGACTCATTTCTTTGTATATAAAGGTGCTAGATCAATTCATCTTACTACTAAGACGCGTGGAAATTACCTGTGCTTCATAGTCGAGGGTTAAGGGAGTCGTTGCAACGAGCGTTACTTGTATATACTTAGTATCCTTCATTTTTTGCGGACAAATTTCGAAGTACAAAAAGTGTGCAAGAAAGTGAAACTACGATTCTTATATAAAGCACATTTTCTGCTAATCGCAAGAAAGAAAAAGTGTTATTTTTGTTGCTCTAACACGTGGGCATCGCTACAAGTGATTATTTGAGGGTGAGGATAATATGAGCACATTCTCACCCAAACCCACACCCACCCCTAGCTTCACACTGGTGGAAACATTCACATTGTTCTGTTTCGAAATGGAATATTTACTTTGCATTTTTAAGGTTTTTTTTCTTCGTTCTCTTTTTATGTTGATTTTTGTACATTTCGATTCAAAGAGAAAATGTTTGACGACGAAAATATTACAATTCAGTGTGTTTCATTTTGGTGAGTTGCTTTGTTGAAGAATTTGAAGGAAAACAAATAAAATTATTCAAAATTTTAATGTTTTAAAAATACATATTTTTCGTAATATCACACATTGCAAATAGGACATATTTTCAAAGAAAGTTGAGGTAAAAAGTCGATACTCGTCTAAATGAGAACAGTTTCAAATTGATGTGATATCCTCTTTCGGTTATCGCGTTTCATCGAAGGGTGTATGTCAGAAGACTATTCAAGTTTATACTTTACAGTATACTCTTTAAGAATTGAAAGATATTTCCTACAATCAGCAATTGATACATATCTGATCGAGAATAAATTCCTTTTTATTATCAATTTTAGATTGATTTTAAATAAATGGTCGACTCTAATGATAATGTGGGTATAATTATTCTTGGTAACAATAATAGTGAGAAAAGTTTTCTTGGAAATGTTATTTTAAAAAGAGAACTACTACAACATAAATATCAAGAATTATCATTTCTTGGACAATCATATATAGTGTACAATATTCCAAGTCTTATCGAAGCTGAACAAGAACGTATTGATTTAAATAAACGTGAAATTTATACTTTTTTTCAGCAACATCCAAGATCGATTGTGCTCTTTGTTTTTGGTATAAATAATGAATCTATAAGACACGAAGATATTGTGGCATTTACTGTACTTAATCAAGAGTTGTTATTAATGATGAAAATCCGAAACAATCGATGGACTATGAAAATAGAATAATAACAATGCTAAGTAATGTGTTGAAAATGCATTTGCCTCATTTATGTTTTGTTCATTGGATAAATAAACCTGATGAAAAAGAGTTGTTACGTCAAAAAATATTGGAAAAAATTATCAGTACCATGTCAGAGATTGATGAGAAAAAGAAAGAAATCAATCTTCAACTTGTTGAAATATCAAAACTAAGAAAACAAATTGAACAAGATAAAGTCAACAAAATACTGAAATAGATTCATCAGAAAAAAGAAGTTGGAAAAAGTACAATGCTAATCAGGTGAAGAAAAACAAAGTAAGAATTTTGACATTTTACTGATTGGAAATAACTTTGATTTTTCTTTAGAAATTCAATATAATAAATGGAAAGAAAATGGAATAATTGTAGCAGGAGGAAATGGACAAGGAAACGGAACTAATCAATTGAATTTTCTAATAGATATGATTGTTGATGATAAACAATCGATTTACGTATTGGATTTAAGGAATAATCGTATAATGAAATGGATAAAAGATTCAAATGAAGGCAGAGATGCGCAAATACAAATACAAATTGTACTGAACTGTTTCTATGTATTTATTTACGATACATGCTATTCAGTTTCTGTGTATTCCAGTTGCATCATCTTCTTTACAGCTGTGTGTATTTATTAACTCATCTATGTATTCGGCCATCTATAACACAATTATTCTTCATGTACTCTGATGTACTGTCATGTATTCACATGTATTGAACATACTTTGGGTCTGGAAAATCTAGAATCGGTCAGCTTGTATTCTGCTCTATGGTCATGTATTGTCATGTATTTACATGTATTGAACATACTTTGGGTCTGAAAAACCTAGAATGGGTCAGCTTGTATTCTGATCTATAGTCATGTATTCACATGTATTGAACATACTTTGGATTTGTAAAACTTAGAACAAGTCAACCTCTTTCCGTATATTCGACAACAAAGCAACCTTCCATTTCGAAAAATCTGCGAAAGTTCCTTCTTAAATTCTACTCAATTTAATTTTCTATTCGCCTCTTTTTCTCATCATTCCGCCGTGCATATTCTATTGTCAGTATCAGTATTAAAACTCTAACTTCAAGTCTTCAATCTAACTTTCAACAATGTATTTTGAATCATCTCTTCTGTACAAACAGTTTCCTCGATAATCAATAAGTCCTTTCAATATTTTCTTTTTACCCTCTTGCTCGATCCAGATCAGGATACAATTCGTATAAGGATCATATTATATTTATTTTTTATCCTCTTGCTCGATCTAGATGAGGATGTTGTTCGTATCATGGTCATATAATTGTTGTTTTTCGTGAGTGAAAGGATGTGATTATTTCTCTCTCACTCACACATGCAACCTCAAGTCGACAAACTACATGACTACAGATTAGAATATCAACCGATCGATTCTAGATTTTACAAACCCAAAGGGTATGCTCAATACATATGGATATACAAGACTACATGACTATAGATCAGAATACAAGCTGACCGATTCTAGGNGCCGTTTCCTTTTCATTAGAAGAGCATTTGAACTTTCTAAATTTTGGATGTAAAATAGTTGCCAATCGATGCTCATCTGTTATTTACATGATGATATGAGTGGATTATATAAAACATTTATTTTGTGCTTCTGATTTGGAAGAGAAGAGGAGGGCACTTGATTGACGCGTTTTTAGTAGCAGTTTTGGTTGATAAACACTTAATGAAATAGGTGAAAGATATCCGACTCATTTCTTCGTATGTAAAGGTGCTAGATCAATTCATCTTACTACTACGACGCGCGGAAATTATCTGTCCTTCACAGTCGAGAGTTAAGGGAGTCGCTGCAACGAGCGTTACTTGTATATACTTAGTATCCTTCATTTTTTGCGGACAAGTTTCGAAGCACAAAAAGTGTGCAAGAAAGTGAAACTGTGCTAATCGCAAGAAAGAAAAAGTGTTATTTTTGTTGCTCTAACACGTGGGCATCGCTACAAGTGATTATTTGAGGGGTGAGATTGTGTGTGTGAGGGTGTGAGAGTGAGGATAATACGAACACATTCTCACCCAAACCCACACCCATCCCTAGCTTCGCACTGGTGGAAACATTTACATTGTTCTGTTTCGAAATGAAATATTTACTTTGCATTTTTAACGTTTTTTTCTTTGTTCTCTTTTTATGTTGATTTTGTACATTTCAATTCAAAGAGAAAAAGTTCGACGACGAAAATATTACAATTCAGTGTGTTTCATTTTCGTGAGTTGCTTTATTGAAGAATTTGAAGGAAAGAAAATAAAGTTATTCAAAATTTTGATATTTTAAAAATACATATTTTCTCGGAATATCACACATTGCAACATAGGATATATTCTCAAAGAAACTTGACATAAAAAGTCGATACTCGTCTAAATGAAAATAGTTTCAAATTGATAGGACATCCTTTTTCGGTTATCGAGTATTATCGAAGAGTGTACGTCAGAAGACCATTCAAATCTATACTTCACAGCATACTCTTTAAGAATGGAAAGATATTCTCTACAATCATCAATTGAAACACATCTGATCGAGAATAAATTCCCTTTTATTATCAATTATACATTAATTTTAAATACATGGTCGACTCTAATGATGATGTGGGTATAATTATTCTTGGCAAAAATAATAGTGAGAAAAGTTTTATTGGAAATGTTATTTCAAAAAGAGAACTATTTCAATGTAAATATCAAGAATTATCATTCCTTAGACAATCATATATAGTGTACAATATTCCAAGTCTTATCGAAGCTGAACAAGAATGTATTGATTTAAATAAACGTGGAATTGATACTTTTTTCAGCAACATCCAAGACCGATTGTGCTCTTTGTTTTTGGTATAAATAATGAATCTATAAGACACGAAGATATTTTGGCGTTTACTGTACTTAATCAAGAGTTGTTATTAATGATGAAAATCCGAAACAATCGATGGACTATGAAAATAGAATAATAACAATGCTAAGTAATGTGTTGAAAATGCATTTGCCTCATTTATGTTTTGTTCATCCAATAAATAAACCTGATGAAAAACAGTTGTTACGTCGAAAACTAATCGAAAAAATTATCAGCGTCATGCCAAACATTGATGAGAAAAAGNTGACCGATTCTAGGTTTTTCAGACCCAAAGTATGTTCAATACATGTAAATACATGACAATACATGACCATAGAGCAGAATACAAGCTGACCGATTCTAGGTTTTCCAGACCCAAAGTATGCTCAGTACATGTGAATACATGGCAATACATGACTATAGATCAGAATACAAGCTGACCGATTCTAGGTTTTTCAGACCCAAAGTATGTTCAATACATGTGAATACATGACCATAGATCAGAATACAAGCTGACCGATTCTAGGTTTTCCAGACCCAAAGTATGTTCAATACATGTGAATACATGACAATACATGACTATAGATCAGAATACAAGCTGACCGATTCCAAATGACGTAGGAAGCAGAGTACAATTTGTACTCGTATTTGCGCAGCCCTCAATGAAGGAATAGATGTTGCTGGTGGAAATGGAAAAGGTGATGAACTTAATCAATTGAATGGTTCTCAAGGAATAATTATTGATGATTTTGGACATATTTATGTGATAGATGGAGAAAATGATGGAATCATGTGCTGGTAGAAATGGAAGAAAAAATCATCGAATTGAAAGATTTGATTCAGTTTATGTATAAAAAATCGTTTTCTTAAACACATTAGACCCAATGGGATCCACCGATGAGTCCCACAGTTTTTAAACAAGAAACTCAATAGAAAATGCTTCTTTTCATTTTTGTTCTTAGGTAGAGACCACACATCATGTATCATTACTTCTACCTTCGATACTATTTGATCATTTATTGAACAGTGTGATGCTTTTCATTGAAACAATTACGATAGAAGATTTCCTACTTTCTTTGCAGCTGCATGATCGGCTTTTCTCAATTGTTGTTGTTGGCTAATTTTCTAATAGCAGCCAGCACAGCGTCTTCGAACATCGCGAGTATGTGATCAGTGAGTTGAAGCGTCGTTTGGTCTATTGGTTTGCGTTTCGGACCCGATTTTAGCATCTGAAATGGAATGCCAAGCAGTAAAGACCGAACAAGACTTTCACAAAAGTGCAGAATGATCACTTTGCTCTCCGTGTAGTTTGCCTTGAATATCAAATAGCTATTTACTAGTGCTGTCCCAAAAATCAATTCAAATGCCACCTTGCGATACTATTTGATTGTTTTCATGATGTGTTCATTTTGAAAAGATGTTTCTCCACTATCAACCACATTTGCAGAATATGATGGTCTGGTAGATATCATTAAGACATTCCCGTTTATCTTTTTACATGATCAATTTTATTCCATCTTTATTTTCAAGGCCAAAAAACTCACCATAGAAAGTTTCAATAAGTGTTTGACAAGGAAATGCTTGTTTTTCTATGATAAAGAAGTAATTATTTCGACAATAAGTTCTTTTCTTTAAATTCATATGCGGCGCACTAAATCCAAGATATCATTTTCGAACATATATCGTTGTACTCTTGACGCAATGAATCAATATTCTGATGAACACTGTTGGAATGTCTTAAAAATGTATTTTTGAAGAATGTTTATGAACTTTATTTGTATGAAACAAACAAGTAAACATATTGTCCGTTCAAGACAAGAGAGAATAACTTTTGAAACACTCTGCGTCTGTTCTTAGTTGTCAACAAATAATTGAATGTGATAAATTATTTATACTATTCTCTTAGACATTTTTCCTTCCTCGCACACAAACAATCACGTGAACATAGATAAGTTTATACTTTTCATATAAAATACTAACAGAATTTTCTATATTCGTATCGCGACGGTGTTTATAGGAGCAATAATACGCTGTTGACATGGTAGTTGCAATATTTTTTTCATTTTTCCTCTCAGCTCTGGTAATGCTCCAATCGAGACTATCGGGAATAAAAACATCATATAATAAATCCCATTGACTGCTACTTTTGTAAATGATGCTCCAATATATGATGGGATTCCACAGAATTGAAGAAAATCCACAAAGAAATAAGGAAATGTTAAAATAAGATAAATAAATGAGATTGATAACACTTGAATTGTCATTTTTCGATTTTGACGCCAATTGATGTGTCCATGAATATGATATTTTTGCCATAGAATACGAAACAATAAAGCAAAACTAAAAATAACAATAGAAAGTGTTGGAAATATTGAATGAACAATATTATCATATAAAGCAAGTTTCTCATTTTCAAATGCACATGGATAAATTATTGTTTGACTTGGATCGCCGTATCCATTGTTACATTGCACGACAAAAAATACTACTATATAGAATAAACAACAATAAATAGTTATAATAAATGGAGGAAAATAATGAAGACAAATTCGTTCCATCTTAGTTCCAAATAAATGACTATGAAAAATAAGAATATGTCTTTCGATTGTTGTCCAAGTGTATAACATTGAATGAAGAACAAATAATGTCCAATCAATATATAACCAAAAAAAACGAAGTGTTAACGATGATGAAAATGATTTAAAAGTACGAAAATAATGCATTTGTAAAGGAATATCAGTACATTGAATAAGAAGAGTAAGAATGAGAAGAATAATTATAATATGATTATTGAGTAATTGACGAAGTATTCGATCGGAAAGAAGATAATATAAAGCAAAGAATGAACAAATTATTGATGGAATAACTAATATAATAAAGATACAGAATTGTATCAAATACAATTGTTCAATAAAATTGTCTAATGATGACGATTGATCGCTGGAACTATTATCTGCGTTTTCCATCACTCTAGAAGAATCACATATAACTGTAGTATATATTTAGAGATATCGAACACTGATGTCTCGTATATTTTAGTTTTCTTGAAGAAACTTATGAGAAATCTGTTTTCAATGAGAAAATACTTAAGATAATGCTTTATAAGTTTTTACCGTGTCATCTCTATTCAATTAATATTGTAATAATAAAATTCTGATGAGATGTTTTTATAACCTTAGTCGTCAGTTGAGATGAGTTTTATAATTATACTCTACATCTCAATTGTAAATTAAATTTGAAGCAAAAACACTCCTTACCAGACTTTTATAATTACGATATTAGTTGAATAGAAATGAAGCATAGATAAGAACAGAGGATATCGTTTATTCTATAGTCTTGTAAAGAAAGATTATCAGATATTAAAATTGAATAGCTGCAAGTATACTTGTTCCAGGTGATAAGATTAACGTCATCATTTTGACTGACAAGATTTTTATGCAAGAAAAAAAACGTGAAATAATAATCTAAGTATAAAGATGAAAGAATCTTCTTGTTTTCAATATTTCGTATATCATCATCATACTAAATAAATCGTCTCAAAACAGATATTTTTCTATTTAACATCATCTCGATAAAGAAAAACTCCTAAGTAATTCAAATATCATTTTTGCTGTAACAATAAAATGTGTCAAAATGAGACTGTAGTTTTATATTAGTACACAAAGACGAATGCTTTGTGAATTATTTTTTCATATATATTACATTAGATTGCAGTTTATTGATGAAAACGCAATATTATTCAGATGCATCGAATAGAACTCTTTTTCTTTTTCAAAAAAAAAACTTGTTGACACAGTAATAACGAGGTAGACAAAATCTAAAAAGGTAATTAAAATTGTGGCAACAGAAATGATTATAAGATTTTTTTCTTTCTTTTGTCTTTATGTTCTGCCAGACATTTGTTTTTAAGGTATATCTCCTCCGTATTAACCTTTTTTCTTTTCTTTTAATTTCTTGATTAATGTTTATGTCATACAAAAGGACAAGCTTATCATCGTCTAAAATATTCATTAGTTGAGTTTATTCATTGCTTCTGACAGAGTTTTCGAAGATAACGATTTTTATCAAAGGCGTGTTAATATTGATAGCATAATGCTCTCCTCTAATTCTACTATTTAGAAATCGCATTGTTTTATTAACTGGCTAGTGCAATTTACAATATAATACTAATATTTATACTGGATAGAGATGAAATGAGAGAAACTATTCGTGTCGAATCGATTTTTGTGAACATAGACATGATAATGTACTTGGATATTGAAGAGAAAGTCGTTCAAAGATAATATGTGAGAAGTTGAATGAGTAATAACAGATGGTATTTGAAGAATTATTGTATAAAAAAGAAACAATCGTGCCGCCAATAACTGATTGAAGAGATTCATTTTACTAAAGTGTAATATTGTATTCGTCGAAAAAATATGTCAAGATAATATAAAAAGAAATAAAAAAAGACATTTAATTTATATATAAGATAACGAAAAATATACGAACTTGATTGGAAATTTCTCCAACTTTTTTCCTCTTTAAGTACTTGTCGTTTTATTCGAGTTTTAAAATCAATTAGTTGAGATATTTCCACTTGTAATGGTATCATAACTTTTATTTAGAAAAATACAACAGCTTTCAAGTATATTTCATCGATATCTGTAATGAATATATCGAGGGTAGACGTGCATCAAACTCAAAACCCAAACTATTTGCGAGTTTAGGTGTGTATATCGAGTTTGGATTTAGTTTTCTTTGTTAATGCAAGGTTATATTGATACAGATTTACACTGATACATAAAATTTTCTATGATATTATTCAATCTATAAATTGGTAACTTATCTATGACATATACGTGTTAGGAGATACTGTCAACATGTTTCCATGTCATCAATGATATCTTTGGTA
>CAJNOJ010000535.1:17012-45003 GCA_905250025.1 Adineta ricciae
AAGAGAAACATGCACGATCTGATGTATAATACGGATCGTAGCATCATCGTCTCATCTTTTTGCAGATGACTTAACTGCTGTTTTTTGCTGGTCAAATTGGTGTACAGTTTTCATCTCAATGTTTAGATTTAGAAAAAAGAATTAAGTTATTTTGTGAACAACTTGAATTCTATTGTCTTCTCACTGTTCAACCTATTAATTATAAAAAAAACTGTTTGTTTATGGAGTTCTCGTGCGCCTCCTTCTCCACCTTTTGTGGTTAAAATTGATGAAAATTGTCTTAATTGAGTAGCCGAATTTAAATATTTAGGTTATTTCATCTCGTCGAGGTTAGGTTGGGGAAAACTTATCTTTAGATCTATGTTGAAAATTAGAAAAAGATTGTTGTTAGTCAATTCTTTTAAATTTAATGGTAAAAGTTCACTTTCTCTAAGACGTACTCTATTTTTCCTCATTTATTCTTCCTCTTTTCACATGGTTATTTCCAATCTTTCCACTCTTTAGTGATCTTCAACGTTCACTTCTTAGTCATTTCTACTTCACTTGTCTTAAACGTTCGTTATTTTGTCTTGGTACTAATGATTTTCTCTTTGCTTATCTATTTGATGAACTTTCTTTGGATGATAGATGTTATAGATATTGGCATCGTTATCTTGCTGCTCTATCTGACTCTAATGATGGTGTATTAGTTCTTGAACGTGCATCTTTGATTTCATTAAGACAATCATGGATTGATAGAGATTATTCCATCAAAGGTTTAAGAATGTCTAAAAGATACATAGGTAATACATCCGTGTTTGAAAAATGTACGGATTGGGTTTCTTCTAACTCTTGTCTTTCGTCTCTTCCTTCTTTTGATATGGAGGAGATACATCTTCTACGTCTTTTCCCTGAGTCTTTCTTGGCTTAGTTATTTGGTCATTTATTTATTTCTGTTCTATGAGCATTTTAATGTTCTTCTTTTTTTCTTCTCTTTTCTTATGTTATACTTCTATTTGTGCTTTAAAAATCTTTCTTCTTTCTTTCTTTTTCTTAAACTTTCTCTTCATTTTTTGTACTGCTAGGACCTTATGGTCATCAGTTTTTTTTCTGCGAATAAAAATAAATAAATACATTGGTCGTCTATTAGAAAATAAATCTAACATAAAAGAATCTTATGAGAATGATAAACAAACCGATAGATTTGGTTCATAGTTTTGTTATCATTATTATTTCTTTAAAACCGTCTGATGATCTTCTTAGCCGAAGTGAAATCTAGATTATGGCAGCTGGTCTCACCCTCACCTACGGAACCTTTTCTGATGGTTTAGTGGAGCTCTTATTTTTTTTAGAGTGAAGATTTTGTTGAAAGTTCTAATGATAAAAATATTGTGTACATTTTATTCTTGACCTATGTTCTCGAACGTTCTCTTATTAATGAAAGTTTACTTAAGATGTTCTGTATACTTGCTTTAGAGATATTGTTGACAAAAATACAAAGTGAGTCAACGGTTTTTTCGCATTTGTTCTTCTAGAGTATTCTACAACAAGATAAGTTATCATAAATGAAATATGGGTATATAGAGAGAGAGCTCGTAGATTTTTATTTCAGTGGGTAAGAGAAGGAAAAGAAGAAGAAAAAGCGTTTTTTTTTTCATAATATTTGTTTTCCGTCAGAAATGAGTATAAGGAGCAATGTATGTATAAGACAATAGATAAATCGATCGAGAGATAAAGAGAGAAAAAATTGTACAAATAAGTGAATACTTCACTTTTTGTGACAGAGATGTGCAGAGTAAGCACTTTTATTACCATGTACCCTGTCAGAGTAAAATTCAAAGATCCTAGACCTACCCTACCATACATATTTCGTATCCTNTGTTTCGTTCTCTATCTCATCACTTGCGTGAGAAAAAATTCGACGACGAGAACGACCTGAAAATGGATATCGCCAACTTCTTTGGTCAAAAATCCAAGGACTTCTACGAACGTGGGATCCTCTCTTTACCAAAACGTTGGCAACAAGTCATAGATACCAGTGGTACATATATAACTGAACGCTAGTTGTACTATTGAAGTTAATAAAAATAAAATTTTTGAAAAAAACGCAAAAACTTTGTTGCCAACCTAATAATAACCTCACCGCCAAATCGTTTACAGGAGGCCAATGCAAGTGCAATTCCACTATAAATCCATTCCCCCAGTCCGAATCCAGTGAATGGACTCCATATTCTGATGCACAACATGTACTTATAGAAAAACACTTTACCGATGGTAAACTTAACCCAACATTAGACGATTATACCATCGATTTCACACATGACATGCAAGTTTCCCTAACACATGCCAATACACAGCGGCCCGTTAAACGATTCCTACGGGAACAAAATAATTTTCATCCAGAACAAAACGGTATCGTTGAAGACAAGTCTGGTAGTAGTTATCTTCGTCTTGGTCTTCTTGGTCTTCTTAATTTTCTTCTTGCTGGTGCTCTTGGTGTTCATCTTCTTGTTAATAATCCTGTTTCTCCTGCTTATGCTGCTTATCTTAGTGGTGGTGGTGCTGGTGGTCTTCTTCTTCATCTTCTTGGTCGTGCTCTTCTTTGTCTTGGTGCTGGTCCTTTGGGTATTTATCTTGGTCTTGCTCTTCGTCGTGCTGATGATCTTGGTCGTCATCTTCTTTATACTTTTCTTGCTAATCTTTTTCTTGTTCTTCTTGTTCTTCTTGTTTTCCCTACTGCTCTTTTTCTTGCTCCTCTTCTTGGTGTTAACCTTCTTCTTCTTTTTTATCTTCTTTTTTTTTGGTGCTGTTGTTGTTGGTGCTTGTGCTTTTTGTGTACTCCAAAAGTGAGTACACTACTAAAATCGGTTAGTGTGTCCGTCCGTCCGTTTACACGATAACTCTTGAAAATTACAAGCAATTGGACAGAATTTTTTTCCGCAGATCCGTCTCATCAATATCTAGGTCGAGTTCGAAGATGAGAAGGATCGGTCAAGAAATGGCTGAGATATCGTGAAAATTCTAAAAAATCACCCTATGAGTCCTGAAAGAGAGTACAGGGATTTTCAAAAAAAACTTTTTTCCACGCAATATACTCCTAAAGTCAGTTTCATGAGGCTCATCATGTCCTACTATGATGTACCATAACGGAGATCTTGGCTCTTCGAGTGCTAGACTAAGATAAATACCCAAAGGACCAGCACCAAGACAAAGAAGAGCACGAAAANTTGTATATTGCGTTTGGGATTATAATCGATATACAAAAGCAGTTGATCAACACGCTGGGGGATCCTGTGCCACCTGAACTTCGTCTTCCTCCTGCAATTGTGGGTGCTTTTGCTCTCCCTATCGGTTTATTTTGGTTTGCTTGGACAAATTATCCATCAATTCATTTTATAGTTCCAATTTTATCAGGTGTACCATTTGGATTTGGCATGTTACTAGTATTTTTAGCTTTGATGAATTATTTGGTTGATACTTATCTCATATATGCAGCCAGCGTTCTTGCTGCTAATTCAGTTCTTCGTTCAATCTTTGGGGCTGTTTTTCGTAAGTCTTTTCCGGAATATACTCATTGAATAATAGTTATATTTGTAGCCCTTTTCACCACTCAAATGTTTCACAATTTGGGTACTCATTGGGCTACAATGGTTCCTGCTTTTCTTGCTACAATCTGTCTGCGAATGCCGTATATTTTTTGGAAGTATGGATCAATTATTCGAAGTTGGTCAAAGTATTCATCAGAAGCAACGGCTTTCGTGGTTAGAAAGTCAACAGCAAAAGCAGAGGAAAATCCTTTAGAAGTGAAGCCAGCAGGAGGAACGATCGAAGAAAACGAAGATATTCAAGAAGCTGCTGTTGTTATTAGACTGTAATTGACTATGAATCAAAGTATCCATAATGTTTTTTAGGACAAAAATCGCCTAACACTTCCGTTACTTGCTTTTCCATCTCGCTTTTATCTGTCATGTACACATATGTACACTGTTTATGTATCTAGTCTAAGAAAATAGACAAAGGATGATGATCGTCCATGATCACTCCTCTCTCTTTCTTTTAATCCTAAAAATTTGCTATCGCAATCAGCATCACTTACGAAAATCCTCTGCATATATAATAAATACTGTTTTTCTTATGTCCAGTAAAATATTTTAGAAATTAAAAAGAAGGATGATCAAGGAAAAATTCTTTGATAAGAATATGTTCGCATTTACTGAACTGATCAATATTATTTTCTAAAATTTATTAGGAAAGTTTTTTTCGAAGTCATGACATAACAAATCAACAATTCGTGTAATTAGTAAAATCTTCGTCAATGCAAAGTAGACCTTCGTACCCAGCGTATCTGATTGATTCAATTCATTTAGCTGAAAATAAATCAAACCAATATTATAATGAATACTTGTAATTATCAAAATTCTTGTCACAAGAATAGCTGGAAACATGTAAACTCCATAAGTCTTATGCTTTATCACGGTTTATGGATTGTATCGTGAACTTACGATCAAATTGAAGGTGTTCACAAAATAAGGTTAACCCGTCTTTCAAGATCTACATATTGAAGCGCGTATTGTTCTCCCGTGCGACCACTAAAAATCATTACTAAGATATCAGCGAAAAGATGTGAAAAAGACCAAGATAAAAAATTCAAGACATATATCATTATGGTAAATTACAAAATTTGTTCGCGTGAGCAAATTTTCTTCTGAGATCATCATTCTTAATAATGAACTATCTTTATTTTCTAATCATTTATCTGACTCTTGAAGATGTGAAGTACAATGTGAGTTTGATGTAAATATATGCTATCCTCACTTATACTCTTACTCACTAGTATGTTCTTCAATAAAATACATATGAGAAGGAAAATCCTCTTTGTACATATATTACAAAAGCTTTAGCAGCAATTTCTTTTAGTGCTGAAAAAATAAATCAAAAGTAACTTTGATGTACAGCATGATTCACTAATACTTGCTCATTTTCCTTCATCAACTTTATTCATGCTAAGCTTTAGTAAAATTTCTATTTTTATATAGTTGGATAGAGCACTGATTGTCCTACTGGTCAGTAAAGTTTGCCTTCGAGTTACTTCATACTGTAGTCAAAGAAATAATAGACGTCTAGGACTAGTTAATATCTACGTTTTCAGATTCATATCTCATCGAAAACAAAACCAGTCGGCTCAGAAATTCTTTCAGATCGAAGACGTTGGTCAAGCTATAAGATACAAAAACTACCACTTACGAAGTTTTTAAGTTTTGAGCAATAATTAAATTTTCCTCCTGAAATTTTCAATATTTTTCACTACTGCGTTTACGAGTTTCGAACGCATAATCCAAAACCAATGTCTGAAAACTAAACTAAACTAAGCTTAAATGACATCAATGAATAGAGTAATTCGCACTGCGTTCACCTATGTACAAATTGAAGCAACTGATGAAAAAGAAGTGAACTAAAACCAGCTTAAATAGAAAATAATTCACAAAATTTATTAATTTGTCCAGCATTCCAAACAACAAGCTGGATTACAACGGATAGTTTGTAAGGGGATTAAATTCCGTATATAGCTGTATAAAAGCGAGAAAAATCCATTCGCTTAGTAAATCATAAACACCGAAATTACACAACTAGAATATATCAAAGTTTGTCGGAAAAAAACCTTTTTTTCATTCATTCTCAAGATCTCTAATATTTTCAATTAGAATAAGAAATAAATTAAATCAAAACTATACGCGTCGACAGAGTAATCAATGCTCTATCCAACCAGACTACTATAAAAAAGCATCAAAGATTCGTAGAAATAAAATCAATGAAAGACAAATGAGCAAATATTAGTGGTCCATGCTGTATATGTGGTGGAAACAAAGGTACACAGAGAAAGGAACGAAGAAATAATACATAAAGAAATAGTGATTCATCGCCTTGCGCTAACAGAAAGTAATCATGGTGATGTCTGATGAGAAGTTCTTATCTAGCTGTTATTTATTAGTTACGTCTTATTGAGATTGATGAAATTTTGCATTTCATGAAAGAAAAGCCTTTAGTTTTATTTCATATCGATTATTTTAATGGACTTATGCACACCTATCCTTCATAGATGTGTAAAAGAAACTAATGAAATCGACTGCATACAGATTCTCTCGTTCATGCGTAATGTCAATGTCTTATACCACTCGCCATATCTTCCGTGATTTGTTAACATATATGGTTTGGAAATGTCTCCTAAAATATGTGGATATTTATTTGCTTGAGAGGATGTAAATCTATATATGAGTAAAGTTAAAGTCACATGGACGATAATCTCTTGTTTTTCTGCAATTTGATTCATATCTCTATTCAATTTTACATTCTCAAAATACAAAAACTGGAAAAGAAACCAAAAACATATTTTTTATATTGGACACCATGTATTTTGGTTTTGAGATTATGCAAAATAAGAGAATTACGATCTATTAAAGCTTTTCGAAATGAAATCATGTTATAATCCTATATTAATACAAAAGACACTATGAAATACTCGATCAAAAATATATTACTATTCTCTCTTTTGATCCTTTTTTCAATTTATTCGAGCAAAAAAATACGAATTTTTTGTATGATTAAAATCTCAAACGACGAAGAAATTACAAATAAGGATTAAGATTCAGGTAGTATTCGTATCAATAGTTTAAACCGGACTTTTTGAATAATAAAACGAAGAATCGTTTTGGTATATGGTTTTATAATTCGAATTTTACCACGAATCTTTATTCAACAAAATATTCTTATGATCATTAACAATTAATTAACTTATTAGCAGAAGACTATTTTTATTATCGAAAGAACAGTTTCTATTTAACAAAAAAATCCGATTAGAAATATTTTTGAATATGCGCATAATTGAGTTTTTGTGAGCAATTTCAAGAAATCTTTGTAACATCGTCGTCAATGATATTCGAAAGCAATCTACGATGAAGATATGGAGTATAATATAATAAAAAAGAATCGTGTACTCGTAATTATATTATTCGATGTAGTATTGGTAGATATCATTTAGTGATTTGATAAGCAAATTACTATGATCAAGTATAAAAGAGAGGATGCTTTCTATTTGCAAAAGTTACACATTTGTGCATCACCTTTCGACCCAGAATTGCTTTCCATCGACTTCGGTATTGCTAGAAAATATCCGGAATTACAAATTTTTCGATGATATTGAAGTTGGTAGTGCAAAAACTTCCAGAATTGTGCAACTTATCGCAATAGAACAACTACGAGTTAAAAACCATGTAGAAAGATCCCAGATGAATAAATATTTCCTTTCATCGGTAATTAAAATAATAATCAAAATTTGTTTATAGAAAACTTCGTTTTGCATTGAAAAATACAGCGTAATTACGTCCATATTGGAGATGGAGTAGCTGCATGGCCGAGTCGTTTCTTCAAATATTCGACATCACCGCCGTGCTTGCAGATAGCAACACGCATCATGGCAAGTGTATTGTGCGCTGCAGTACTATGATCATGTACACCACCATAGAATGAAACTGTAGCATCTTTGCCCACTTGATTCTTGAGTAGTGCCATACCACCGGGATGTAAATCAATAAACTTACTGACATCATGAATGAAGCCGGCAATCAGAATAAGTGCACGATCAGTATCTTTCACTGCCAACTCCTGATATTCTTCAAAGGTAATTATAGGTAACATCGTACTATTCTTAGGCCATACAATCGTTTGTCCAAATTTGTCCAGTGTTTTTTGTAACATACCATAGCGACCTTTTTGAATCTCATTTTCGGAGAATCTCTTCAGATTACTAGCTAGACCAAGCATCTTGAAAATATTGATTGCCCATTTAGTTGGATCGTACTGATACCAACGTGTTGCATTACGATAATCCGATGGAAACTCATGATGAAAATTATGATAACCTTCTCCAAGTGTGACGAGAGCAGTAATGAAATGATCTCGAGGTGTGTGTCGGTCGTCGAAAGGTGTATCACCTAAATAGTGCGCCAATGAATTAACGCAGAATGTGGCATGATGAACGATCAAAAGACGAAGAACACTGGCAAAGAAATAACCGCCACGATAGTCGTTCCACCCAAGGCCACATACAAGCGTAGGCACAACAAAACCCATAGTCACGTTCAAGACAAGAAGATGTTTATGTTGCCATTGAACACTTGGATCACGGTCAAGATCACTCGTATCAACAGTACCAATACTGCGACATGGCTTGAACAATAGCCAACCAATGTGTGAATGAAAAAGACCTTTATGTGCATTGTATGGATCGAGATCGGTATCTGTGTATCGATGATGAGCTCGATGTCCACGTGTCCACCAATGAACAGATCCTTGAACAGCACCAGCAGCCAATGTAACCAAGATATAACGTAAAGCCAAACAAGCTTCGTATGATCGGTGAGCAAATAGACGATGATAACCAGCTGTAATACCAAGGCCAGTTAATACACCCCAAATAAAGGTGAAAAGAGCCGTTTGCCACATGAAGGGTGTGCTGTAAATACCGTAAGATGCAATAAAAGGCTCACTTCCCAGTACAATCAGCTTTGGCCAATCAATTTTCTTGTACCAATTCCACCAAGTTAATGGTGGTAGTTCTGGTTGGTTTAATAACGTTCTCGCCACATAATTATTTTTTATAAAATCTTGTTCCTCTTCACTCGCAGTCACTTTTGTTTCTTGTAATGGTAAATATAACGATTGTGTGCTCACTCGTTCTGGCAAATCTAATGGTTTTGGTATGTAAGGTATATTGTCAGATATACTACTATTGTTCTCTGTAACATATATCATATTATCGAACTATATTGACATAAAAAAGTCTTATATATTATCTAAAACTAGTATAAATTAAAAACTTAATATCAAACAGTGAAAATACAACATAGAAAAATACTGATATACAAATGCAATACGTATTTATGCACTTATAGTGCGAAGCTAGCACGAAAAAACGATATGATAGCTAAAAGCTTCTGTGCTAAACAAGTCCCGTCAGCAAAAGTATCACTGTTT
This sequence comes from Adineta ricciae, assembly GCA_905250025.1. NCBI lineage: Eukaryota > Metazoa > Rotifera > Eurotatoria > Adinetida > Adinetidae > Adineta > Adineta ricciae. The sequence continues at coordinate 26,022 of CAJNOJ010000535.1, forward strand.
GATGCAGAATTGATTTCTGAATCTATTGGACCAGTTTTTATGGACGGGACTTTGTTTAGTAAAAAACTTTTTAGCTAACATATATCGTTTCGTCGTGGTAGATTCACAACAATGAGTTGAAAAGTATCGCGTTTACTTTCATCAATCTCGTTATAAAGCTATAGTCAGGAATTTGCGTATTCCGTATCAGTATAGGAGAAAACAAACGTATCCCTATGCACTCATCATTGTCATCGATTGAGCTAAACATTGTTTCTCTTCTCTCTGAGAAAATCTATAAAAATTCATTTCAATATTTGTCGTTACCTTTAGAATGATAATATACATGACTATTATTGCTTAATATTTTTCTTCATTTCATGCTCGACTGAATATTGTATGTACATATATTGAAGAGAATATTTCGCCTTTGCACTTTTGCTCTAGCGATACATCGATAAATGATCATTGAAAGTTTGGCAATTGATGTAGTCATCAAATAAAATGATTCATCAAGTTTATCAGACACATCAAATAATTTTCAAAATATATATCACTTGAAGATCATTTGTGAATGTAGATGTGTACATTAACTAGAGTAAGCTGTTCATTAGCATATACACTATTTATATATATGAAAAAAACTGATCTATTCTAAAATTTTTGTTGTCTTTCGTTTTAGTTTAAATTGAATCAATCAATATTCGTTCACTGTTATTCGTCAATCTTTTTAAATAAACATTCATGCGATTAAACCTGAGACTACATAAAATCGAATTCGACTTTAATGCTCATTCAATGAATTATTCCTAAAGCTTCAAATTTCATTAATATTTTGTCTTCATTTCGTTGTCATTCGTATTGATAGACTGTATTTAACATTTTTCTCTTCTGATCTTTTAATGGAATCGAGAAGAATAGTTTCATAGAGAATTACATATTAAATCATTTGTCGAGTTTCGATCCGAGAGAAAATGAAACAAACAATCGACACTTTTTCCTCGAAAAGTAATTTTATACCTTAATTTGAAAGCATATTTAAATATGCAAATGGTCGGTACATAGTGGTTTCTCTAGGTTTGATAAGAATTTTCACCATTCATGTCTTCTGAATGATCTTATTTCAATCTTTGAGAAATAATTAAAGAATTATTTCTACAAGATCTGATATTTTTAATTGTTCATTCATTTTTATAGAATTACTTCATAAAAAGAATTGAAACTTATTTTCTCAATGAATGTAGTTCTTCTTCTTATTTTTCAAGGTCATAACTGTAACGGAATAATAAATGTTGAATAGATAATAGTTCGTTACTGCTATGTAGATGATGTATATTGCATTGAATCCTGCTTCGATTGTGTTACTCTGCAGTTACGTCGCGTATAATACACAACGATAAGAAGGAAAATCGACAAAAAGAAATTGGACAACGGAATTTCGCCAATATTTCCGAATTTGAAAAGCTGTCTTGAAGGTGAGTGTGGGTGAATCTAAACAGTAGGATACTACATGAAACTTTGTATAAATATCCTCCTAAAAAGTCTAAGCAGTTTTTGAAACTTAGAAATATTGTCGATTTCCTAGTAAGCCGTGTTTTCTTTGTTGTCGCTTTTATACATATATGTCCTGACTGATCCCTCGAAAATGATAGAAAAACCATTTGTTACGGGGCATGTGCAACAATCACGCATATCTGACATATCAATACATCGTCACGTTCGGACTGTTTATCGCACTAAGCAAATTCTATGATATATAAAAATATTCTTCGTCAGAGCTTGTTCTATGCACACAGATGATTTTAAACGACGAGGGAACAGAGTCGTATGAGCAAAACAAAGGACGATCAAGTGAAAATATATCCGATTCACGACGGCGAGCAACTTGAAGCTCTGACGTTACTGTTAGTAGGGGAAGCTTATTTATGGTTTGTGGGAAAAGGCGAGACTATTGCTAATGCTGAAAAATGTAGAAAGTTATTTCTTGTTAAGGAATCATTAAAAACACATGTTGCATTACAAGATCCGAAATCAATCGAAGCATTTTTATCATCAGCACGAAAAATTGACGGTATTTCTGCAAATGATACTTATTTGGATGCAGCCACCTATCAGAATCGACCAAATCAAATGAACTATGCACTAATTTCGAACAATAATTTCCGTCAAAGCAATTTTCGATACTCAACTGCACCAAAAATCGTCCCATGTATAATCGAAACACATCAAGTGGATACAATGGTGGCCGACAAAACAAACCTTCGGAGCATACAAGACCAACACAGCGATCGAACGCATGTTTTAATTGCGACACTCTGAGAAGTGCATTTTTAGCTGACGGACACACACGGCTTTTTATTCTGGACACATTAGAATTGTACATCGATATCGGCGATAGGCCAGCAATGATCAAAGGATATGTTGTGAAGGAATTATGTTCCGAAAGGATATTAGGAATGGATTTCATTAGCAAATACAAGTTCATTATCCTGCACGAACAACTCGTTATACTCACATAGTAGTGCCAAACTCGAAACTTGCGTTGCAGTATTACTGCTGACCTATACTACCAAAAAATGGATCGAGTTGCAGGAAAAATCAAGAGAAAGCAGAATCGAATTTCCGATTTACACGATAATGCCAGACCCCATGAAGCAAATAACTTATAAATGAAAGCTAGTTAGACTTTGAAGACTTAAAAATAAAAATAAGATCCTTAAAAAAACGCAAAAACTTAGTTGCCAACCTAATAGATTAGAAGAATTTCACAGTTAGCTGACACATTAAACAATTAATTTGTAATAACAAGAAAATCTCAGTTTTCTCAATTGATTATTTCGTTAACTATCATAGTTATGTATTTAAAACTGTAATATGAAATTATTTAATCGGTGGCTCTCGACAGATTGGACATTGGTTTTTTCTCTAGAAAAATATGTGTTAAATTTGAAAAGAAAAAGAACTAAATATAATTTACTTGTAACCATGGATCTATACAATATTTATGATAAATATGAAGGCACGTTAATCGGCGTAATGTTTCATTTTCTTGAAATTGATCCCAACAAACACCACATTTATTTTGTTCATCACTTTTATTTGATGTAAGACGAAATCTCTCTGTTGGCAAAAGATTTATTTGATCGTTAGTCAAAGCTTTACTTCTTATTGATAGATTTGACTGATAGGAATCCTAGAAGAGAAAATTTATTTAAATAGAATTAATTTTATAGACGTTTACTTGATGATGATCCACATTTGAATCTTCTGTATTATCAAAAAATCCATTGGCTAAATCTCGTGAATTATTAGAAGCGGAATTATTTGGAAATTCGGAAGTCAACGATCGAAAGACATTTGAAAAATCATTGTTAGCATGATCATTGTGTTGATTAGAAGATCTAAATTGAACAGAACGCGGAGTGAATTGACGTTCCGATTGATTAGGTTGATAAGTTCGATGTGATAATCGCTGGTTTTGTTGTGCTTTTCTACTTTCTTCTTGTTGTAAATATGCTGCTAGCAATGCATCACTATCTATTTTCTGATGACTGATATCAACAAAATACAGAAAAGGAGTGTAATTACTTTGTGGTATTTGTCTGTATGAACTATTATTAGTTTTTGCAAATTCTTGTACTTGAAGCTCAAAAGCAAACGCTGCATCAGCGTCAACATCTATCGAATCTTGATGTTTTTGTAGAGATAATTCTTCATTCGTCCTATTGGTAGAATTCATTGAAAACTATAAAACAAAAATGATATTTCAGTAAAATTTATTTGGTTTCAAAAAAAATATTCTCACCGCTTTTGTGTGATGTTGAAAAATAAAAAGAAATTTCCAACTATCGTTTAGCCATAAAATACATACAGATGACTCATCTCTTTGTTTTTCTCTTTCCTTTTGCATACATTAGACAAACATAAGTAAGAGGTACTTCTTAGGAAAAAAAGTAAAAAGATAACATACTCTATTTTAATCTTTATTTTTATGAAATGAAGATTGTTTCTTTCTTAATCAAACTTATAATTAATCGCTAAATTTTACGATTCAGAGATATCTAAATAACTTTGTCTTCGATCGAAATAGCGATATTACGTCTGTTCAACATCGGATTCGTTCTGTTCCACGGTAAAATACCACGTATGTACATTAGTCACATATTACATTGAAATCTTTTAAAGAGTAAAATATTATTTCAGTTTCTCATATAGTATTTTGAGCTTTTGACTTAATAGACGTTAATATTCTAGATGGAGCCTCAAACTGATGCGTTCTGATAGGTCGAGAGCAAGGTTTCAGGTCGTTTTGATAAAGATGAGTAAAAATTGGATGATCAAATAAAGAATAAGCACATGGCAGAAATTTCTCTAAATCATCTATCCGAAATTAAATTAGTGCGTATTTTTTCAAAATAGACTAATAAAAACTCGAACAGAGTCAAAATTACATTGATTTTCAAACATTTTAAAACCAAAATGAAGGTAAAATATTCAGATTTATCAAAGTTCAATAACAGTAATACCACAAATAAGAAAAAAACGAGACTGAGCATAAGTTATAGCTAATTTTTTAAGAAGAGTCACAAGAAAATCGGTTAATATCTGATTTTCACGGATTTATTTTTGCACGAGCAATAGCATTTCTTGATTTAGAACAACAAATTTTTACTTCTAATAAGATGATTTTCTATACAATCAAAATCTTTAAAAGTATTTGGAAAAAGGTCAAAATACGAAAATTAAATAACTTTTATGTGTTACTAACAACATCAATTTTTTTCCAATTTTATGTCGGCTGATAGAGCGCCACAGGAGCCACCACTATATGTATAAAAACTGTTGATATGCACTAATTTGTTGAAAATGACAAAATAAGAAAGAGAAAGCCTTCGAAAGCGTATCGCACATACTAAGTGAATACCTCTGATAAAAAGGGAAACGCCACTCTAAATCACTTCTTGACATCTAAAGTTCTTCATCAAATTATATATAATATAATAAAAAAAATACGACGAACCTGGTCATGTCGGGAATAAACCAAGATCTGATCATCCAAGGAAACTATACTGAGGACAACTGACTTGTCTGAAGCTTCTTGGTAATCAAAAGACACGTGTTTCTTTACGTCGATAAATATCAAAATTTCTAGTCAGTCATGAAATTATTAGTACTCATTTGACAGAAATGAACATTAGATACTACAGAAAAAAAACAAAAGTCGTCAAAATATACAGACAAACAATTAGAGGAGTTACAACTTGGACGCGTCGATTTTATCGAATTTTACACATCAAATAAAGGAAGAACTGCAACAAAAGTGAAGTTCAAATGGGCTAAAAATATCAACCAATGGAATCTCATCACCTTTTTTCGCTGAAAAACAACAAGCTATTAATGAAACATCTTGTCTAAATCAATGCATTTTCGAGCGACTGATGCCATTCATTAACAATTTCATTCAAAGAACAAAGTTTTGACCTGATCTGGTTTGATCTCATTAAATCAGTAATGTTACTCGTTATTTGGACCAAAATAATGCTCAATTTGTGACAAGAGATTTTGATCTTCAAAAGTGTCCACAAGTTCGTCCTATGGAAACTTTATAATCTATACTGAACAATATGGTTTGCGGTTGAGGATGCGAAACCAAAAAATACTCATCAGTTGAGACAAAAAAATAAATATCGACAATTGGTTGAAATAAAAACCGGCATACCTCTTTGTACAAAGACTTTCTCGACATACACTATATATTTAATAACTAAAGTGCATCCATATTATAGTCACTAAATTTTCTCCGAGGCCTAACAATATCTGAATCTCGTAGTGTTTTGTGTAACGTGTTTATTATACTTGGTTTCATCGCTATCATTTTAGTTGGTTCGGTTGATATTTTTATTGTCGTTGACACTTTTACTAGAACAGTAAGCATAATGTTTAATGCTATATATCGCTCGAATTCGTGAGTTATAAAGATGTATGATGAGTGCAAGTGAATATACGATCAACATTTATACTTAAGTCTATTTCCAAGCACTTATGAACAGTAAAGTATTATTGACAGTAAGAATCTCTCTCAATCTGTTATTTTCTGAAGGGGATAGAATTTTTTATAGATTCTACGTCGTTTTATCGATAGTGAAGATCCAAAATATTTTGAAGAAAGTTCTATAGATTAAAATTTACGAGTCTTAATTGAGAATAATTTAATTATAAAAGGAAAATGGTTTTATGTTAAGAATTCGAAGATCTAACAATGTTGATAACATCTAAAACTTCAATCGTTTATTAAGAGTAAAAAATGTGATAAAATTTTACATTTTGAAAGTTTTTCGTGCATATATTCTTTGCTAATTACTATATCTTATCTCATTCGATAGGTTCTAGATCAAAAAGTCTGTATTTATACCAGATTCGTCCACCGTAGCAATTTATTGTTGCGAATCGCGGCGTTGGTTGTGTGAAAAATAAAACCAGAAGAATCAGCAGATTTACGCAAAATCTTCATTTAAAAGGATGTTGAAAGGCAGAAGTCACGGCCAGTGAATTGAGTCGTTTTGAGGCAGTAGCTTCAGGTTTAACCAATCATAAACTTCAAAAATAGAGCTTTTTGAAACTGATGACCGCTGCAGAGACTGATGTTCAGCGGCGATGGACGTCTCTGTTGTTCATATCTATTCGTGTGAAAGTATTATATATTTATATTTTCTAGCTGAAATAGTTATGATGAATTCTTGAAAATTTATATGAACAACTTTGATTTATTGGCTTCTTTTGAAAAAGAATTTTATTTGTTCATCTCGATTAAAAATAAGAAAGAATGTTCTTTTATTGGTTAATATGTCTTTGTTCATTGGGTTGAATTAATCAAAGAATATAATTTTGACATTTACCAGGTGGTCGTTTATTAAAATAAAGTCGACAATATTCTTCTGCCATACCCGTATTTCTACAACAGTTATTCCATGGTATAACATCATGATCATTATGTTTTTTCAATTGAATCAAGCTTAATATAGAGTCTGGTGCACGTTCACGATCTAATGTTCCAGCACCTTCAAATGGATCACCTATCCAATTACCGGCTTTATCATAACAACATTGCGAACCAGGTCCTGAACTTTTAAACGCATGGCGATAGCATCCATATGCACCTTTATGATATTCGCATGTTTTTGGTTGTTTACTTGCCATACAGCCGGCATCTGCTTTCCAAGTTTCTGCTCCATCATAAATTTCTTTTGGAAAACTAGTTGGAACAATACAAGGACAATCACGTATTTTTTGCAAAAGAGGTTCTGGATTTGGTTCATTATTGTTCCATTTTGTACATGTGTCTATATTTTTCATAATTATTTCTGTTCGAAGATTTTCATCGGAAACAAATTTGCCATTTGTAAACGAAATTACGATGATCAGAGTAGAAAAGAAAAAGATCTTCATATTTCGAATTACAGAATAAAAAATACACGATCTTTTTCATCATCAACAACAGTTTATATACTCAATTGAAGAAGATTCAAGATTTATCATTTATTACTCTGTTTTAACTTTTATTATAATCTCTCTCTCTCTCTCTTACAGATGTACAATGAAACTTTGAAACTAAGTGCATGTAATCGTAATGCACTCAGTTATGTTTTATTACTTTGTCGTTCTATTTGAACTGAAGTTAATATTATAGAGAACATAACAAATGATTTGTATTTGTTCTGTATTGATAAAAGTACTTTATAACACAAGGTAATAAACGGGTGAAAATAAAACAGCAGATGAATGTATATATATATATAATTCGGATGAAATTTGATCTTTCGCAATCGCTGTTAAACTTAATATTATCTATCTCGAGTTAATTCAATTTCAATAAATTTTCTTTTACATCTAATACTGATTCTTAACTTAGTTTTGTTCGGATATATTAGCAGTAGTGTCAAACTCGAAAATTGAATTCAGCTATTCAACTATTTAAGCTTTCTAAAATCCACTCTGTTAGTACTCAATCATAACCTACAAAATGACAGAATCGGCACAGAAAGAGAAAATGTGTGGAGCTTTGGTGACGATAGCTATTACAGGCACTAAACACATAGCAAATAATCAAACAAACTTTCTTCTCTATGCATATACATGGAAGCAGACAGCGAAACCCACCGCACCTATCCTGAAGATGCCCTTTAGATAAAAGAATTTAAGAATTTTAATTAATTTTCTCTTTTATAGCTTCCGTTCTATTTCTATAAACATTTTCCTAATGAGATAAACCAATTATTAAGAGCATTAATGATATTATGATCTAAAACCTAATAAAAGTTAAATTCAAAATTCAAATCATTTTCTTTTTTTTATGAACAAACAACACATATTATTGCACATTTATTACATTGTTCTTGTTTTTGGAACACTCGTATATCTGAACTATATAATTCTAATGAAAAAAGAATATGCATTATTTGTGAAATAACTTTATCAAGGCTTTTCGAAATATTTTTCCACCAGTTAATATGTAAATATAAAATGCCATTCCCACTGTAATATTTGAGATAAGAAGCAATATATTGAAAATAAAACTTTCAGTCACATTTTGTAGTGTTGTTTTCAATATATTTCTTGTAAACGTTGAATATAATTTTGATACAGTAAATGGTAATGTAAACAGACGAATAAGTAATAATGGTCGGTCAATTTTTCTTTGTTTATTTAAATTTGTAACAGTAACGAATCTAGGCCTTTGAGTTTTAATTCTATCTGGTATTGCCGTAACAGCAGGATATAAACGTGCTTGTGTCTGACGTACATTTGAAATAATCATTAGACCAAAGATAAACATTAATGATAATGGGATTAAAACAGTAATTATTGCAAATGAAAGATCAGCTAGAATATCACTTGTTACCGTTTTTGAATAGCATTTCAACGGAGTATTTATAAGATTGGCTTCATAACAGAATAACTGTTGGATTTGAATAAAACTGAAAATAATTACAATAACGATGACAGCATATTGTGCATTTCTTAATGTACTTCGATGACGATAACTATTGCTCTTATAAGGAGAAAACCATCGATCAATCGTAGCTAAGGGTGAGGGTGTGGTTAGGATGAAAAATTGTTATCATTAGAATCGATAGAGCTCGTCGAGTTTGAGCTGGAACCAGCGTTGAAATCGGGATTGGTGGTGGTAAAACGAATTCGCCCCGGTTTCTCTCTACTTTTTGGTTTTTTGGATTTTTTAAAGATTTTTTAGGTTTTGAAGGTGAAGAAAGAACTTTTTTGGAAATTTTATTTTTGGAACCCATAGAGCTCATCAAGTTGTAGTTGGAACCAGTGTTGTTTCGATTGGAACGTACGCTGGAACGAACTGGCTCAAGAAAATGTGGAGTCCTGTCTGAAGGTATTCTACGTTGAATGAATGAGCATATGTCATGGATTGATTGTTTTTATCGTTAAATTTATTAACTAATTCAGTCCAAACTATTTGTTCGTCTACTTCACTCTTCGTTGGCGAGATTTTTTGAAAGATTTAAGTTCGTTACAACAGTAAAAACAGATGTTTGTTTTAGCAAAGGAGGAAAAATGATAGTAGCAGCTGTGTGAAGGATATGTGGAGGAGTGCTCATATATGCATCTGTATACAAAGGAAAAAGTTAAACATCAAGGTAAACGCATTGAAATGAATAAAGAATATCTCCGATAAAAAATAATATCAGAGGAATGAAGTTTTCGGCATACACTATTAATTTGAGTAAATATATTATGTTCGAAATTTTTCTAATACTTTGAAGTGCCAATATGATTGTTTTATCAATAAAGAACAGTATTCTACAGAACATTTCTACTCACTTTTGATTGATTCGAGAGAATAATCGAGGTACTATATATACCATTCGCACGCCAGTGAAGGGTTAATCATGACAATATATATTCACAATATCGATTAGACTCTTGAAATATGTATGTCCTGCCGAAGCTGCTGTGACTGATATAAAAAATGTTTCTGTTGCTAAAAATCATCGAAACGTTTTTATATAATATTTCCTAAATTTTTTCGATCAAAATATTCAAATTTTATTTCAAATATTCAAAAAATCTAGTCTTGATGAACTCTAATTTTATTATTTCCAACAGCAAATGATCGCATCATTGTGAACTAGTGGATCACTTTCAGGCTTTGCAGCAACCTTTGAATAATACGTACGAGCTTGGTCGCTATTTTTAAGGGCTATACATTTCTTAAAATATTTTCTTTAAAAAGTCTGAATATTCTGATCGTAAAATTTAGAAAATATGATATGAAAACGTTTTTTATATCAGTCGCATTAACTTCGGCACGACATACATACGTATATGCATTCTTCATCGCGAAAGAATTTAATTTATATAAAGAAAAAGACTATTTCTTGTTTTGAAATGAAGAATTTTGATTTATTGAAATGATTTTGTTTAAATAGTACTTCGAAATCGAAAATAGTCAAAATTATGAAAAATGGTTTATTTGATTTGTTTAAATATTGTCTTTATCACTTTTATTCTTCTCATTAATCTTTTGAATGGCTGTATCAATGGTTTGATTGACGACCTGTTCAATAACTTTTTCCAAACCTTTATGCATTACAGATCGTTCTATAGAAGTTGCATTTGGTGTTTTAGCATCAATTTTTGGTTCAACTTGTTGGTAAACTTGTTCGTTTATTCGTTTTTTGATTTCTTTTGATACAACTCTTTCATAAGCTAATGTATTAACTTGTGCTTCATTCTTTGTAGGATAATCGGAGTGTAACAACTTTCTTATTTGGATAAGTGGTTGGAGAACATACAACTTTGACTTTGTTGGGGCTTATAAGTTGCTACGAGTTCATCGATGTTTATTTGAACAAAGGAAGAGAGGATCACACATACAAACAGAGATATAACACCATATAATAAAATAACAAGGATATAGATTCAGTCAGGGATACAATTAACTTGTAGAATGGGTTCAGGATTCGGGTAAAGAGGGCGATATTGGAAGAAATATCTCTGGGTATGCGTATGAGAACGTTGACCTGCTCCAACTTCACTTAGTCGACAACTCTCTTTCTTTTATCATTTTCCTTCCTTTTATACTTCTCCTCTCCTTTGTTCTCGTTCTCTGCATATATTCAAGCTGCTTCACGTTATCTAATAAAGAAAGTGGATTCTATTGTTCTACGTCTTTTTCCACCTTGACCGATCGAGTTCAATCGAGTGGTGTCATATTGTGAAATAGAAAATGACTTGATCTAAGGACATTGTGTGATAGTATATGCTAATATTGAACTTTGCATAGCTCAAAGATGTACATCACTAAGAACGGTATCAGGAAAGACATGTCCACGCAATATTTTGAATATGGTCCTTATAGCTGTTGGCACACGGAGAATGAAAGATTTTCATAACGCTTAGGTGCTGCTCGACGCATTTCTTCAACAATATGTTTTCGTTCTGCCTAAATCATGAAAAAACCATTTCATTTTATTCGAAGAAAACAATCTTTGATAAATAGTTTAGAATTGAATTTTTCATTGTATTTAAAGAACTTACCTGATACTTTTTTATAGTTTCCATGATCACGTCATTGACGACTTCTTCAATCTCTTCTCTGTCGGATGAATCGATCGGTGAAGATCCATTGCATAGATTTGCTCCCATTTTTATGTTTTCACTATGATAATATTAAAGAAATGATCGCTCTAAAATGATATAGACAAAATTTTGAAAAAGTGTTTGAACAATCGATTGAAATGAGAAAGGGGAACGTGAAATACGTACATAAATGAATATGTGAAAGCCATAAATAGGAAACTTTCCGAGACTATTTACTTACGTAGTATCCTTGGGTTTTTTCTCTTTGCTTATTTCCAAATATTTGTCTGGGCGTTTTCCCCACATAGAATCTAGTTAAAATCAACGGTGAATAAACAATGGTATTCTTCCGGCTGGGAAATAAAAGTGCATATCTGTGTACTTTTCTCAATTTATTTACAATCCCACGGGATTTTTCCAGCTACACCCTACCGTAAAAATGATTTCAAATGTGGATGGTGAATTTACTTTATGAAAAATGAGTTCGGAAGGAAGTATTCAAGATTTTAGTACAATGATTCATAATCATTCTAGATAAAAAGTACTTCGAGATATTTCTCAAGATGGATCCTCATCATTAAAAAAAGTTCTGTTTGAGATCTCTGATTGATATGAAATGATTTCAAAGATTTAAAAAGAGCTTTCCATTGAATCATATTTATCTACGAGGTTCATTAACGAACTAAAGCAAAATAGTTTCGATGATGCGAAAAAGTTTCACATCATCTCATCATATATATTTAAACATTTTGTTGTTGATTAAAATGATTCTCGAAACTTTAAATACCTAAACCATATAAAAGCTATATGGTTGGTTATTTCCCATGTTTTCGATTGCGGTCAGATTGCGACAAAAACGTGGCAGTTGCGCCGCAATGATCGCATTACCACCTAAACGTTTGTGCATTATGATTCATCTACTATTGTTTATTAAATCATCTCAGAAGCACACAATTTTTACAACGAAAACGTTTATAATAAATGAAATAATATCAGTCAAAGGAGCTGATCGTTAGAGAGATCCTGCTTTTACCGATAGTCGTACCCATTCACCGTCATTCTTCACTTTTCGGCAATAATGGTCCGCTTTTCACTTGTCCATGGCCCATTCGTGGCATGCACCAACCTATCAATGGCCCAAAATACGTGAAAAGCACTCACCTATGCATCATCGATGATATCCAGGCATCTATAATCCATTCCTAACAGCCATCCATCGCTGATCACCTGAAAAAATACTATGTCGAACCGTATTAACGATGATAATTGTGATCTCAAATCTCATTGGTTGAAAAAGATGACTCATCATATTTTAAGCAGCACTTACCCTTCGAAGTTAACCGCTATCTTATCAAGTTATCTGGTAGTTGTAAACGGAAAAAATGAGCTTAAATATTTTTTTTCATCCATTTTTATACCCGTTTACTAGCACTAACGGCTATCATTTAAAAACATCCAATAGATTCGCTAGACAAATGCGGTAACTGCGTCGCAGTCCTAAAAGAAGAGGCAACATGGGTTACATAAATATCTTAGTGTATCGTTGATTTACAACTTGAAATATGAATTTTTCAATTTTGGTTTAATTCTATCTTTCACGTCGCATCAGAAAAAGAATTTGTCATAGATTCAATACGTTTATTACCTTCATTGTTTAAATCATCGAAGAGAATATCTAGAGAAAAATTCTATAAGTTTCAAAGTTTTTTTTTTATCAATTTTCGAAATCTTTCTAGTTCATCTTTAATTTGAGGATTTCTGGAAGGTCTGAGAATTCTTAACTCTTCGAAAAGATTCCAAAGGATTCCTCTCATTTCCTCTTGGATGATTGCCTTTCCAAAAGGTTGAGCATGGATGTGAATTAAGAGCAGACATTCAACTATACACCGTATTTCAATTTCCGAAATATTCTGGTATCGTTACACATTTGTTTTTTTTTCAAGGTAATTAACTGCATGAAATTCGTCTATTGATTGAGAGAATTTTCTATTTTATCAAACTATGGAATAAGTAAGGGTTATCCGACGTCTTTCATGGAAGAGCGATCGGATTTGATAGGATTTTTGTATCATACTCTTCAAGACAGAGTAAATTTAGTATGAGATTTCTTGTGAATGAAAAAGCCCTATTTAGATGAGACACTATTTCAAAAATATACATCGTTGAAATCATGAAATGAATAAGTTTACTTTTGCCTTCATCAAATCTCAGTTACTGAAAAATAAACATTTGTCACTCGAAGTTTAGTAGTAATGGTGAGCAAGTATAGCTTTCGTTTGATATAGTCTATCTGTTTCGATTGGTAAGAGAAACAGTTTCTTCAAAAACAATAAATTTGATATTCCATATGCGACGATGATCAATCTCTACTTATTCAAGTAATAGAAGATATAAGTGACTAAAAAGCTTCTTAGATACAGCCATCTATATTTCACATTGAGAATGTCGTCAATTTGACGGTACTTTTATGTTCTATGCTCATGTGGAAGGAGAAAAAAACATTATTGAAGTAATATTTACCTATAGTGCAACTAAATGTATCAATCGTAGTTTTGATCGTGATTGTAGAAAATCTTCCATTTCCAATTGAATATCATTGCCATATCATAAACCAGCAAATACAATTAGTCGCAAAATAGGATCATCAGACATCTTTTCAATTGCAAGGTATGATTCTTCACTATTGATTGTTGTAGATTCCGAGGAGAAATATTGTTCACGATAGAGTCGAGTAAGATAAATAGATGCGGCAAAAATTCGTGAATCTTTGTTTTCATTCTCAATGAGATCAACCGCGTCATGAATACGTTTTTGTTCCATTTCAACTAATACTTGCCAATCATTCTTTTCCCGTGATGATTATTTGATCTTTCATGAATCGACAAAATTCATCACGTTCTTTATTTTCAAATCGTTTCGATTTACCCTGTTGAGAAAGTGTTGTAGCATAGTATTCGAAGAAGTATTCGAAGAAGTATTCGAAGAAGTTTCGGAAATAGCATTCATACAGCAAGATGATAATTCATATCATAAGGATTCGTTTTTTTCTATAAAGAACTCAAGCAAGATACTAAAACAATGAGAATAGGTGAAGACTTGAGATGATTAATCAGATAATTAAATAGTGGTTGAAGAGATCGAGGAAGAAATGTTAATAAGAAAACAGATTCATTATGAAGCGTTCGCAATGGATGAATGTTTTCAGTTATTTGTTTGATCTTTCTTTGAAGAAGAGAATGACGAAATTCTGCTTGATATTCAAAATATCGATCAAAGTTATTCTTACGAAAGAGATCAAATAATCGAACCAAGTTGATATCTAGTCCAAACGAAGTTTTCTCCAAGCAGTTGCACATGTAAATGTAAATGTCAAAATTTGAACATCGCATTGCTTCGATTGATTATGAAATTCACTGAGAATATTTTCGATTTCTGCCAGAGAAAACGATTGATTCGATTTGGAATGAAATGCTTGAGAAAAATGAAACTATGATTTGTTGGAATTTTTCAAAGGAAAGAAAAAAAATTGCTATTTTTTATAAATCCATGGTTTAGATAAACCTCGTAAACAAATCAATGGAAGAAATATATCAATCAATTGGTCTGTTAACGAACATTTCCCGACCATCGTTTCATATTCGTTGTTTAACATTGTCATTTGATTGACATCAGTTTTCTTTTCACTCTTGAAATGATTAAGAATTGGCAGAAGAATAGATGATTGGCGACAAAATTTTTCTGAAGAAAAGAAAAATTTTCCAAGGATCATTTTCATCTTGAAAACAAACATCATCACATACTGCAATAATGACGGAAAGTCATAGAGGATGAATCACTGCTGGAAAAGATTGTTTCGGAAATATCTGATTTGAAAAATCATCCAACGAAACGATTCTTCGTTAAGTTTGATCAATGACAAGTGTGATCGTTTTTGGATCAATCTTATAATTTTGATCATTCGAACTGAATACTTTTGTTATTAAACACTGACAGAATTGACAAAGATTTTTTTCGTCTTTTAAATGAATTTGCATCCATTCTGTAATTAAATCTTCAGATAATTTAGATAGAATTGGAAAGAAATAAGTGACAACAATTTTCCTCGATGGATGACCTAAGAGATGATTCAATCCGAGGAAATGAATAGAATTCGAAGGTATAGTTTGTGTAAACTGTCGAATGTATCAAAAAATAAAATCAATCCAAACGGAATCATATAATGATTCGTTGAAGAGAAAACTATCCCACAGAGCTGGTCGTAATTATCCAAAGAACATTCCCAACTAATCCATTCGAATGTTAACAGACGTATTTGACGAAATTGACAGTTGATTGTAAAGGAAAGAGTACGTTGTGCAATAACTTCAATCGATGATTCTCTGAGAAAAGATTGAACAACAAAATATTCTTCAAATCCTTTATGTAAAAAACCATAAACTTGTAAATCTCGTTCTGTGAAATTCCAGTATTTGATTTGAGCAAAGGAAGAAAATCTTTGACATAATTTCTCAACATCTGACGATTATCCGCTACTACGCATCGTTTGAACGTTAAATAACAAAAATATTCCATATAAAATGCATCAATTAATCCTGAAGTAGGTCGTAATTTCAGATAAGTTGCAAGATCAATGAAAACATTGAAGAGAATCTTGTCTGCGATAAAGAAATTTTGATTCTTCCATAGGAATCCAATATTGATTGAACGACACAATCACAGGGTTCAATTGGAGATTGGAAAAGATTTCGACAGATTACAGATAAAAGTAGAGGATTTGATAGGATCAATTGTGAATCGTCTGAACCTATTGAAGAGATCGTTTCAGACTTCTTTTGCCAAAACGATTCCATAGACGTTAGCAGACTTTGAGAGAATTCTTTTTGCAGAATCCGAAAGACATTTTTTCCGACTTCTGAAAACCAGTTTTGCATTGTCAGGATCGCCATCTATATCTCATATAGACGGACGATCCTTCGTGTGTGTTTTTCGTTGTTGTTGTTTGTTTTTCTTTTTTCTTTTCTCTCCATTCTCTCGTGTTGACCTCGTGTTGAAACAGACTCGACGAGGAGAGAGCGAGCAATAAACGAGAAAGGTGCCCGCTCATCGACTTCTAGACTTTCTTTTCGGTTTCTGGNAATCTTTTAAAGAGTAAAATATTATTTCAGTTTCTCATATAGTATTTTGAGCTTTTGACTTAATAGACGTTAATATTCTAGATGGAGCCTCAAACTGATGCGTTCTGATAGGTCGAGAGCACAGTTTCAGGTCGTTTTGATAAAGATGAGTAAAAATTGGATGATCAAATAAAGAATAAGCACATGGCAGAAATTTCTCTAAATCATCTATCAGAAATGAAATTAGTGCGTATTTTTTCAAAATAGACTAATAAAAACTTGAACAGGGTGAAAATTATATTCATTTTCAAACATTTTAAAACCAAAATGAAGGTAAAATATTTAGATTTATCAAAATTCAATAACAGTAATACCACGAATACAAAAAAAACGAGACTGAGCATAAGTTACAGCCAATTTTTTTAGAACGATCGCAAGAAAATCGGTTAATATCTGATTTTTACAGATTTATTTTTGCATGAGAAATAGCACTTCCAGATTTGAAACAACAAACTTTTACTGCTAATAAGATGATTCTCTATACAATCAAAATCTTTAAAAGTATTTGGCAAAAGGTCAAAATACGAAAATTAAATAACTTTTATTTGTCACTAACAACATCAATTTTTTTCCAATTTTATGTCGGCTGATAGAGCGCCACAGGAGCTATCACTATATGTATAGAAACTGTTGATATGCGCTAATTTGTTAAAAATGACAAAATTAGAAAGAGAAAGCCTTGAAAGGCGTATCGTACATTCTATGTGAATACCTCTGATAAAAAGAAAAACGCCACTGGAAATCACTTCTTGACATCTAAAGTTCTTCATCAAATTATATACAACATAATAAAAAAGTACGACGAACCTGGTCAATGTTGGCAATAAACCAAGATCTGATCATCCAAGAAAATTATACCGAGGACAACTGACTTGTCTGAAGCTTCTTGACAATCACAAGACAGGTATTTCTTTACGTGGATAAATATCAAAATTTCTAGTCAGTCATGAAACTATTCGTACTCATTTGACAGAAATGGACATTAGATACTACAGAAAAAAAACATAAGTCATCAAAATATACAGACAAACAATTAGAGGAGTTACAACTAGGACGCGTCGATTTTATCGGATTTTACACATCAAATAAAGGAAGAACTCCAACAAAAGTGAAGTTCAAATGGGCTAAAAATATCAACCAATGGAATCCCATCACCTTTTTTCGGTGAAAAACAACAAGCTACTAATGAAACAACTTGTCTAAATCAATGCATTATCGAGCGATTGATGCCATTCATTAACAATTTCATTCAAAGAACAAAGTTTTGACCTGATGTAGTGTCACTCGTTATTTGGACCAAAATAATGCTCAATTTGTGACAAGAGATTTTGAACTTCAGAAGCGTCCACAAGTTCGTCCTATCGAAACTTTATGATCTATACTGAACAATATGGTTTATGACCGAGGATGGAAAACCAAAAAATACCCCATCAGTTGAAACAAAGAATTATGCAAAAAACAAAAGAATTTGATGTAAGGGTCGTTCAATCAGTGTTTTCAGGTATAAAAAAAAAACAATTACGAAAAATCGCCGATCACGGATCGTATAGCGCGTGTTCTTCATAGGTTTCTGCAGTTCTGTCTTTGGTCTTTCATACGAAAAACTTCTTAGCAAATACCGACAATTGGTTGAAATAAAAACTGGCATACCTTTTTTGTACAAAGACTTTCTCGACATAAGTTATATATGTAATAACTAAAGTATATCCATATTATAGTCACTAAATTTTCTCCGAGGCCTAACAATATCTGAATCACACAGTGTTTTGTGTAACGTGTTTATTATACTTGATTTCATCGCTATCATTTTAGTTGATTCGGCTGATATTTTTATTGTTGTTGAAACTTTTACTAGAACAGTAAGCATAATGTTTAGTGCTATATATCGCTAGAATTCATGAGTTATAAAGATGTATGATGAGTGCAAGTGAATATACGATCAACATTTACACTTATATCTATTTTCAAGCACTTATGAACAGTAAAGTATTATTGACTGTGAGAATCTCACCGTTCAATTCTGATTAATAAATACATCTTGAAAGTGAAGCATGTTACTTTCTGAAGAGAATAGAATTTTTTATAGATTCTCCCAGGACGATCGTTCCTGGAAGCAGTATTCCGCTTATTTCCCGTGAAAACCCGCAGGATATTTATAGTATCCGCGCTGGAAACCACGAGAAAATACTCGGAATCCCACTGAAGGAACCGGTAACCGTATC
>CAJNOJ010000536.1:0-48639 GCA_905250025.1 Adineta ricciae
CTCATCACGAATCTCTGTGTTGTGATGACCGGACATGAAAATCGAACGGACTGAAGCAGGTTTCACAAAACACAAGGGATTGATTGCTTTCACAGGTGCCATTGTTATGGTTGTCGTTGTTCTTCGACGTTGTTTTCTCGTTGTAGTAGTAGTACTAGCTGTTGTTGTTGTTCTGGTTGTTGTTCTAGTGGGAGGCGGGGGTGGGGGTGGCCGTAGTGTTTTTCTTATTGCTTCTTTTGCTATTGGGACTACCACCGTTATTGGAATCTCTTCCTCCGATGACACATCTCCGAAATCTTCTATTTCTACATACACATATCAGACAAAATACTAATATATCCAAATATCCTATTCTTACTGTCCATGTCCGTTAGAATACACAATTTCAACCTCATATTTCTTGATCTACCATCCATAAATCGAATTTTGACGAAGATTTCTCCAAGTTCATATATTTTAGTCTTTAATCCTTCCATGAACTGTCTCGTACATGCTTTGTCCGAAAGAGTACATTGATTCGTAAGTGAAGCAAGAATATTCAGCTGAAGAATATTTCCGAGTAATCCATTTGGGCACATTTCCCTAAGCAAATTACAAAATACCAATCAAGAGCATCCATCTGAAGAAAACTCACCTGCGATACCGACGCGAGAGTAAGACATTCCAGAAGAATCCATTAACAACGCGAATCTTATATTCAGATAGTTTTAGATTTATCTACACAGAAATACAGAACAATGAAAAGACACTCATCTGTCACTTCATTTACTTGACCGGCCATATCATCAACATCGGTTATATTTTCAGTTTGATTGGCGCCTGCGATGAAATAACTGGTGGTGAACATTGCTTTCAGTGCAATCTCTGGTGTTTCTATACAATGCATTAGGAAGTTTGAGTATTAACATGTCTCGTTGTCAACAGACTTTTTTCCTCGATGACTGCTACAGCAGCTGACCTTCGAAGATGTGGCAACAGTCTCCATGCGATGAAGATAATCAACAGTGCAAATAGAATAGCAAGCAAACAGCAAACGCCGATCCAAATGAGGTAGCATCTGCGTCTAATGGCATCGGAATGAGAGAGAAACGTGAATGGAAAGGCACTGGGAAGATTGTACTTACGATCGATTTGGTTCGAATCGTCTATTGCGAGTTACTGACAAGACATTTTCATTGCTGGTGTCCTCAATAACTTCAGTTCTTGCTTCCTAAAGATATACCACATAAAACAGGTAAAGCAGATGTCACAATAAAATAACATACTTTGCCATGTTTTCGGTCTACTTGTACACGGGTCTCCTTGACAACATACGGAGTTTCTTGTTCAACTATTCTTTCTGTTACTCTTACACCTGTCACTTTCGTACTACCACTACATTGCAATGCCTCCTGACCACTGCTCGACTGTATGACGGTTCTCGCTGCCGAAGCTTCTTCGCTACTACTAGACTGAAGTGCTTGCTGGCCACTACTTGATTGTTTCACTGTTCTTTCTGCTATCGTGACACCTGTAGCTTGCCCGCTTTGACTTGCTTGAACTGATCGTTGAGCACTGCTTGAGTGTGTCACCGTTCTTGCTTTCGAAGCTGCTGCGCCACTACTAGACTGGAGCGCTTGCTGACCACTGCTTGATTGTTTAACTGTTCTTTCTGCTATTGTGACACCTGTAGCTTGCCCGCTTTGACTTGTTTGAAGTGATCGTTGAGCACTGCTTGAGTGTGTCACCGTTCTTGCTTTCGAAGCTGCTTCGCTACTGCTTGATTGTTTCACTGTTCTTTCTGCTATCGCCAAACCACCAGCTCCTCCGGCACTACTATGTGTTTCACTTGTTATCAGAAACTTTCCAGACTTAATGTTTCCACTGCATTCGTTCAATTGGTGGCTAACTGCTTTGCCCGATGTAGCAGTTGCTAAAATTACCTGTTCAGCGCTTCCATGACTACCACCTGTTCTCAATTGATGATCAGCTGTTGTCACGATTGTCATCGTTCGCAGTGTAATTCCACTTGCTAATATATATTTAAAAAAAGTTGTTTTAGAATCTAGATGATTCCCTGTCAAATCGCATCTCCCATAATGTGTTCGACACCGAACAATATTTTATTATCTTGAATTCTACTACGAATATCCGAACCCAGTCGCTGAATAAACTCACCACTTTCTTTTCTCTGAGAGTTCTGTAAGTTCGAATTAGTATTTACCTGTCATCCAAGCCGCAAAACATGCGGCACCATTGTTGCTCACTTCATGGACACCCTTCATAGTGATCACTTGACCCGATGATGACAAAATGATCAGACATGGAATGCCAGTCACACCATATTTACTGCGCAACAATTGTTCTCGAGCACGATCTGAACATATCAAAGAGTAATTATCATTCTATTTGTTCTTCCACAAAGAACTACTGCATTACCTGAATATGGTAAAGCTAACCATGGCATTTCATTGAAATAGCTATTAAATTCGTTTTCATCCCGATCCCAGGAGATAAACACAATTTCAAAGTGTTTTCTCATTTCTTCAGACAAGCTGTTGTAGAACTCGACCAACTTAGGTGTAAACTGTCGTGAAGGTGGACACCAATGGCCCCTAGTGAATAGTGAAATAATGTTACAATTCATATGATGAATAAGTGAAAGCGTACGAAAAATAAAGTCCAATGGTTTTTCCAGCAATTTCTTCAACTGAGACGTAGACGGTACTCTTGGTACAGCCATGAAATTCATGACGTAACAGATTATTACCAAATAATTCGACGAATACAGATGATGATCCTCGACTCGTATGCGTCTCACTACTGTATTCATATGACCGATGGTTGCTTGAGCCACTGCTTGCTGCCTGTGTCATCAATATCTGACGACCACGCATATCATCATGATGTTGATGTAATTCATCACTGTACTCGATTGTTGTGATGATAATTTGACTCGCTATAAATCATAGTAAACAATCTCTCATAGGACGATTGGGAAATAAATCTTAAAAAGCACTTCTGCTGGAATGTAATGAAAACAATGTACAGTATTGCTCAAGTAAAAATTTAAAGGTGAGTACGACACAATGTAGGCTCAAGTATAGTAGAATATGAAACAAATCAAGAAAGTCAATAATATATCTTTCGCAAAATTTCTAAGTTATCGACATTGTTTCCTTCGACTTTTTTCAAGGCCAATATTTCTCTTTCAGTGCTTGAATATTTAATCAAGCTCATTAGCTCATGTATTCGATTAGATCGTAATCTGATCGGTATCATATTTGAATGTTTCTATGTACTCTATTTTATACAAGGAGAGATACTCATATTTGTCAGCAAATATTAACGAACGTCTAGCGTAGAATACGATTTCATTTATGTCTATTTGGTAATCGCATATTTTCGTCAAAAACAAAACTCAATATTATTCTTCGTCGGCAAGTATCGAGTGAAACCAAAACCGCACAAACCACATAGAAATTCAAATCACGAATCAATCGTAGTATCGATAGTGTCTTCGATCAACATTTCTAGGTCATGTCAATACATATTTCATTCGTGTGAAAAGAATCCCTATGACTATTATATCGATTCGATGAAATATTTACCTGATGCCCATCTGAGAAAACATTCGTAACCACCGCTGCTCACTTCTTCCACGCCTTCCGTAGTGATCACTTGACCCGATGATGACAGAACGATTAAACATGGGATCCCCTCTACGTCGTATTTAGTTCCCAACGTGTCCTTTCGAGCTCGATCTGAACATATCAAAGAGTAATTATCATTCTATTTGTTCTTCTACAAAGAACTACTGCATTACCTGAATATGGTAAAGCTAACCATGGCATTTCATTGAAATAGCTGTTAAATTCGTTTTCATCCCGATCCCAGGAGATAAACACAATTTCAAAGTGTTTTCTCATTTCTTCAGACATGTTGTTGTAGAACTCGACCAACTTAGGTGTAAACTGTCGTGAAGGTGGACACCAATGACCGCTAGAAGTGCAGGATATAAAATAGACGAGAATAGATCGAAAGAATGGAACTTACGAGAAGTAGAGACCGATGATTTTGCCTTGAAGTTGTCTTGTTAATATATAATCGGTACTGTGACAAAGCAATTGATCACCAAGCAAATCAGTTAATTTAGAAGTAACGGTCACAGTGTATTCTTCGTTCGTGTCAGAATCGTCATCGTCTGATTCAGCGTGAACCCATTCACCAGATGATGATGTGATCGCCATAATTTCGTGTCCTTCAAGACCAAAATCTTGCTGATGAAATTCTTCATCACCACCTTCAACAGTCGTCGTCGTTGTTGTTGTTGTCCAAGTTGTCACAGTTTGTTGACCACCCGTTTCGACAACGTACTGTTGTACATCACCTTCAGCACTTTCATCAGATGCTGTCACTACTTTTACAGTCCGATTGACGAACATAAGAAAACAGGAGCAAATATAAATCTAAGGTATGAATGAGCAGAGTATTTATGCGTGTGAGAAGTGGTAGACTGTTTTATAAATCATAAAATCCTTTGTGCTATATTAAATTTACTATTTGATTCTCATATTTCCAAGTTTTGTGGGAGAAATATGATCATTTGAGAGGAAAATATGAAGTAAAAGAACCTTGACGATTAACTTTCACTGTAAAGGTAAGGACAAATATATGTATAAGATGGAGTGTAAATCACACGTCTGCGGACAGATGATAAAGGAAAGAAAATAAAATAAGAGAGAATCGCATTCCTTCCTTTTTAAATATCTACATCAATTGCATATGATTGTGCTTTCTTCCTCTCGGGTATGTATGTGTGTAACATGAGCTCCAGGGAATACATGTTGTGTCAATTGCTGCCTACGATAGATACACATATTACTTTGAGTGTTTTCAGAGGATATAGACATTCGTCTGGGTAATTCACCAGCAAATAAGGTTTACTCCCCAGCGAATCAAATTTCACTGTTCAAATAACGATTATAATTTTAGAGGCTTTTTTTTTGCAAAACAAGTATGTTGAGGATGAGCGAAATATGAACAAATTATGTGTAGAGTCGATAAAACTCTCGTCAAATGCTTGTAGAAATTACTGTAACTTCGATGAATTCATTCTGAAAAATCTCGAATCACATGATTTTCTTTCATTTACGTTATTTATTTTTCAACGACATATTTTTCACGTCCATGAATAGAATAACCACTAGATGCAGTTTTAGTATGTGCTTTATTAATCAGCACAATTGTGTCATCAAATCGGTGTACTTCGGTTGCCAAGAAGCGTCGCATGCGAATATAATCGACTGTTGTATTTCAACAGCATGTTCGTTAGAGAATATCCATTTACATTTCGACCGATCATTAGCTTTCAATTGGCCCACAACGACGATATGAGAGCATTATCTGGCTCCGTAGCAGGAAACCTTTGCAATAGACAAGCAAATAAAGTAGAGATGAAATTTTGAGGGACAATACTGTCAGTTACAGTTTCATTAGTTAATGATCAGAGTGATTGTTGACGTAATCGAAAATATATTATGCTGTAAGAACGAAAGTCATTGGTTTGAAGTCATCATGCATGTATTTAACACATAAATATCGAAATCCATTGAGCGGTAATGAAGCTCTATATGATATGGCGTCGATATACTCGAGCACTAATGTTGAAGGTGTTCATACGTGAACTACGTTGGGTGATAGTTCGTTTCATTTTTCGTTTGTTCGATAAGATTAATGTAGAGAACAAGCGTCATTGTAGATGAGTTCACAT
Source organism: Adineta ricciae (assembly GCA_905250025.1). Lineage (NCBI taxonomy): Eukaryota > Metazoa > Rotifera > Eurotatoria > Adinetida > Adinetidae > Adineta > Adineta ricciae. The sequence goes on from CAJNOJ010000536.1 coordinate 5,753, forward strand.
GTGAGAGTCTTTATTGTACCTGCTGGATACTGAAAAGGATTTCAATGTACATAGATACTGTTCTATTCAGTTAAACCAAGCTAGTTTTGAAACTGGCATAATATCAAATTGAATTCCTCAGTTGGCAGATTGTAAAACATTGCCGAGTACTCGAATGTGACTCGAGTAAGTATTCATAGTAGATGCTTGATGGATTGAAAATTTTAATGATTTCTATTTGAATAGAGAGCAATGTGTAGATAGCAATGTAGCTAAACTAGCTCTTAAGCAGACAAGGAAGACGCGTCTTATAATACGTTGTCAATGTACGACTTCAGTAACACGAGATAAACTTTTGAAACGATTCAGATTGGTGAGGAATTCTTTAATTATATGAGTAAAGAATATTAGCTCGTCCAGGAGACGATTCGGCTTATTCACGGCCCGTAATGTGTCATTGTTCGATAGACAATCTGCATCGTAATAACGTTCAAGTGTCGACGCAAGTTCATCAGCCATTGGTAAACAATTAAACATTATATACCTATATCTCATGAACCATTAATAAACTTCTCTGGAGGTTATGCATGTCAGAAGCAAGTGAGAAACTAAGTGAGCTGTCAACATGTACCCCACCAGAAATTTTGAGTGTGCCATTGGACTAACGAGCATCGATTCACGTGCTTTTCAATATGTCACAAAGCGAACAGATATTTGTGTAAATTCAATTTCAACAGTTTGCGCAACAATTACGTGAATAGTATGTGACAAGAACATACCATACCATAAATATATAGAGAAAAGAGACCGAGATACAAACGTCTCGGCCGCTGCTGGCAATAAATCATTTTCATATCACTTTCTTCTTTCAATTTAAGCTGGACGATCGTTTTGGTACTACTTCGACATTCAGTGTATCTCTTTTTGCTACTGTGAGTATGCTTTGTGCTATATCAAAGGAATAAAGAGAATAACACGGCACTCTCTTATACTGTCAGACAAAAAATCTTCTTCGTTTACTTTTGTCGAGAAATCGACAACTATAAAATCATGTTTTAGAAGTCTTCGCATATAATAAAAACAAAGCAATTTAACATATGACATTGATAGTTTCACTATATCGATAATGAAAAGGCAGACATTGCTTTTCATGACTATGGTTTTTATTGAAAAATTTTACTGAGCACTAGGACCGTTCAAAGTTGTCGATAGCCCTTAGATTCAAAAATCAATGATGAACTTCTACTATTTTACTATGAAATATAAAATCGATTCAATATTCCATGACTAGCAAGAAAATAATGTCTCGCTTTTCCCCTTGCATTAATTGGATGGAGGAATCATTAGTACTCGTTACTGTGCCTGTTTGACCTGGAATTGAAAAAGGGCATCATATGTCTAGCTGAAAAATATACGTTTCTATATCTAAATTAATATGCCAAAAGAGAACAAGCCAGACGTTGGATGAACAAGAGTTATTCCGATGAAGATGGTTTTGTAAAATCATACCAATTGAATAAGTTATATGCTCGATATCTTTCCCATAATCTGTTCATTATTCAATGATTTTTTAAGTACCACGTATAATTCGAAGCACGCCGACATTTTCTTTACTGATTGGAGCATCACGATTTTTATACCTATGTTTACCAATTGATGCAACAATGGGTGAGAGTACAATCACTCATGTACATACATGAAAAAACATAGATAAAATGAGACACTGTTGACGGTCGTGCTTTCACGGTACGCTATATTAACTTAGTTGTGTGTCAGTTACTTTTTTGTTTAAATTGAAACTGAATTTTGAGTATTTATCGGCAATAAGACCTCGTAATTCGTTCATACTGATTGTTATATTATATGAACTAGAAAAATGCTCTGAGATTTCATGAATATCAATAAATTAAAGTCATACTACGGTAATTCTACTTTCAATGTCTTTTGATGCATTTTAATCGAGAAATAATCTTTGATCGCCAACCGCTTTAGCCATAAGTACAATAGTATGGCTAGAACACTTATAATGACAAATGTCAAAAACAGTCCAGCCATTGATTCCATGGCCATCGCGGTAGATATCTCCGCCGTGTTCGAACAAGTGTTTCCTTCGAACCATTTTCTTTTCAACGTGTCAAATACACCCGATTCTCTTAATGACAAAATGTTTACGTCGAAATCTTTCAAGTAGATCCAATCTTTTGGAAAAACAATTCCGATTGCGCTTTTATCAAAATCAGATCCAACCAAAGTTAAATTACAGTATACGTAGCTTGTCATGTACTCTAAAGGGCCCACATCCATGATAGCTGCATCAATAGTTTCATCTAAAAGTTTTGCATAGATATCTCCGACCCCCAGGACTGGATAAAAATTGCGGCTACCATCGGAAATCTCTCGTAAGTAATAGTCTTCTATCGAGGAGTCAGCGATAATGCCGATGCGACTAAATGGAATTTTTCCGCTTCTTATATCATCGATTCCACTAATCAGACTTGTCGACTTCTGTATCGTTAAATCCGATGCTAAATTAGCTGTATAGGCTGCTATCAATATTAGACTTAACACATAGAGACCCACTGTCAATATGCGACCAGCAGCTGTTGCTACATGAAAGTCAACACCGTTCCCTAATAAAGTACCCATCGAGAACCAAACACTCAATATCATCGCCGAGGCCGTTGATCTTTCGCGTAGTATTTCATTTTGCTGCCGTTCGAATAGAAAAATTAATCCACCGGCATAAACCATTGCCGCCAGAAGAGATAGCCACACGGTTCTTGAAAACGGTTTTAAATATCCGATCAGGTCAATGCTGACCTCGACTGCATTTCGTACGATAATACGTAAAGAATTGTCAAAAACTGATATAGAAAAGTCGACCTTCTCCCTACGTGCAGCAGTGATCGTTACATCTGCTACGACCAGATCATACATGCCACTTGCTACTTCATCGATCAATCCATTGTACGAGTGATTTGATGGCACTAGTACTATCTGAGGAATGAAGCCCATTTTACTGCGTAGATATTCAAGCAGATCGGGCATGTAGCCAATTAGTTTGGTCGTGGAGTTGCCTAATCGATCCTTGACTTCTGTTTTCATCGTAAACGGTGAGCTTTCAATCATCGCAATTCGAAAAGTAACACCAGAAGTTGATGCATAACCACTCGGAGGTTTTAGCGTACCTCCTGGCCATAGGATAGTACTTGTCTGAGAGTACAACGACCAATGCTTCATATCCGACCAGGATAGTACTGGTACATAGTCTAGGCCCGTTGAAGATTCCTGAATATTTTTGAGAATGTAATAATTTCCGTTGATGCGATCGGTCAGATTCGCAGCGAATTGAATCAAGCCAGATACACCGAGAAATGTATTCTGATTAATTGCGCTGAATAGGGAATTTGAATTGAGAAAGTGTCGATCGAAACAAAACGATGTGTTTGTGAATGACAGACAAGAAGAAGAATTGACACAGATCTGTGTTAGTGACTGAATCAATAGCCACGCAGCATCAAATGCAAATAGTGCATAGTAATCGACTTTACTGGCACCAGGAAAGGTTTCTGGTTCGTACTTTTGCCAGATTTCATATGCTTCACTCAATAATGTTCTATTTACTGGTGCGTTGACAAGATTACCAACGACTGGCTCCAGTGTGAACATGCCAATCAGTTCTGAAGATAACGTTTGGTTGAAGGAACTCAATGGAATACTTTCACTCAAAATCCAGATGAATTCCGGGCCTAGAACGTTAGACAAAACGGCTTTTTCTATAATTACAGATGCGTATTGTGCTATAGCCCATAGTATAACAATTCGTGTTTGACCGTTTGCTAAAATACTGTGTAGATCACCTTGAATACTTAGAGTGGCAATGTTAAACTGTAATGTGTTCGCCACCGTCAGATTGTTATTATTAAAAGTCTTAGTGACAGCTCTGACACCGCCGTTTCCGTAGTCGTCATTTTGATAGATAATTAGACTTGATGTCCAATTGAAATACATAAATAACTGCATTAGTGCTAATGCTGCTGTCTCGTCTGCTGGAACTGTGCGATAAAACGCCGGATACATGCGTCGATTCGATAGATCAGGATCAGTAGCAGAGTGTGAGACAACAGGAATACCGACTGTTGCACCAAACGGACCAACAATGTGAGCTTCGCGTGAGAGTGTTGGCCCAACTATACCCACAGTGTTTGTACTCGACATTATCACGCAAATATCTCGAAGAGTTTTCATAGTATCGTTTGTAGTCCTGACAGTTTGCCATTGAAGGAGTTGACCATCAAGTGTTAGGTTGTACTGTTGAGAAAGTAGAATAGCTGCTTTGAACATGGCAGGAGGATGTTTAGCTACTGCTGAATAATCAATTGAGTTTGATGCGTCATAGAAAAGGCCGAGCAGTTGTGCAGACGAAGAATTGGACGACGGCCATGTCGTTGTAACATGTCGAATGTTAATGTGTTCAAATATCAATAAATAGAACCATAAGCGTCGAAAACTCCAGAAATGTAGCATGATTACTTATAAAATCGAAGTCCTTTGCGAGTTACATTTGAACTCATTTTTGTTTTCAATGCCGTTATTACCTGATATACATGTTGTATATAGAACTATTCTTTAACGATTTATTCTCTAATGCATAAAAAATAATCATATTTTCTGAATAGTAAGGTGACAAACCGAAAAGAAAACGAAAGTGCGAGCTAGTATGTGTTTTTGATTGACTTTGATGAAAACAGTTTGATGTTTTATCATCTACCGATTATTTCCACGTTTTGTATAATTCGATAGGAGTACGTACACATTTTTTGTTAAGTGCAATTCGCAGTCTTGAGCTTAATTGAGTTGTAAATAAAGAAAATAATATTACGAGTCAATTTTATCCTCTGTCTCTTGTTATCATCAAACATGACTTTATGTTATTGCACAATCTTGTTCGAAAATATGAAATATAAGAAAACAGTATAAATACAAGCATTTCATGCTCTGTTATTCATCAGTAGGGGAATTTTTTTCTACTTAGCCATCTCTACAACAGTCTTATAGAACGCATGCTACCCGCACGCATCAACACGGCACAGATAGACGATGATATGAATCGATCCGGAATCCTCATTTCAGATTATTGGGTTTGGAATGATAAATTTCTATATTATTTGGTACCGACTCTTTCAATCAGCCAATCAGATGGCATTCAATGGTTGTTTGTAGACTCAGATACGATAGAATCATACAGAAAACAACTTGATGAACGTATTTTTGATATCATCAATCGGTATAAAGTGCAATCAAATGTTCCCGGTTTTCTGATCAGCAAAGCAAATTTTTACTTCTGTTCGATACCTGCCGATTTACCTTGTCTCGAAGAATGGATTCGTGAAAATTATCCAGAACAATATGAAGTCATACAAAATTTTGGACCACGCCAGCATTTACCAAAGAGAATCGATCATCATGATGGGAAATACGCCGAGATAAAGCAAGCTCTTAGTGAAATACAACGTCTGGAACGATTAAAACGAAAGCAAATGATCTATAAATCTGCACAACAGATTTGGGCTGAGTTGAACGAGCTAGACAATATGAATCTGTTAGAATTACTTCCTCGTTGAATAATAAATCCCACGATTGGTGCATCCCAGAAAAGTGCTATACAGGATGTTGAGGATATGGTTGTACCGAAAAATGGTAGTTTAGATCATTCTACGCCGTCACTGCTGTCTTGATGCTAAAATAACAGCACAGTAATACATTGAATACGGTGGTTTCTGCTCTCTAAATTGTCGAATTCACTAGCAGACAAATCTGAATGCACTCTAAGAGATTTGAAAAGAGAAATATACAGAGAAAATGTTTGTACTCGAGGACCATTCGAAGAAAATAGTCATCTCAAAACCAAACGCGTAATCATACGGCACATCAATATACACTGGTCTATTACTACAGTACATTAGTCTTCGGGCACAAATGATATTGGTATGATAGCACCGAAAAATGCAATAAAAGTTGATGATGCGATACATACATGAAAAAAAAGCTTTTTATATATCTAAAGCATCTGATCGCGGCCTAATGTCCTGTCATTCATTTTCGATTTTCTAAGTACCTGAACGCAAGCGTTTATAAGTAGAGAGTTTAAATAGACAGCAATTATATGTCCATTGCTATCGATCACAATAGCAAACATCATAGTAATGATTTTAGTTAGTAACTGTTGCTTTTCTTTCTTCTCTACAGGTTCAACATTATCCCTGTCCTTTTAACGTTGTCATGATATACGACAATGTTGACGTGTACAATACGTCATACAATTATGTGCCGAAGTTTTTATTGGTCAGTGTAAAAGCTAGCGTGTTTTTTATCTTCGCTGGTACTGTCATTGGCATCGGTTTAGGTATTGGTTTACACAATAGCTCTCAAAATCTCATTCTCGTTACCGAATCTCCATCGGTCGATGGAAATACGACAACAATAGTTTTCACAAATGCAACAACAACAACTACTACAAATACTTCGACAACAACCACCACGACAAGTACTTCGACAACAACCACCACGACGAGTACTTCGACAACAACCACCACGACGACGAGTACTTCGACAACTGCCACCACAACGAGTACTTCGACAACAGCCACCACAACGAGTACTTCGACAACAGCCACCACAACGAGTACTTCGACAACAGCCACCACAACGAGTACTTCGACAACAACCAGCTTAAAGTAGTACTACATCTTCATAAAATGGCAATTAAAGTGGGCAACCTTTATTACGAACAGACAAATGTTAAACGTATTGACTTTAACAATAACTAATCAGACTGAGTCGGATGGGTATTGGTGTATACAAGAAAGAGACAATCATATCCACTTTAAATTCATTCTAGTTTGTATTTTTCGCATTAATGAACTTGAAAATGATATTCTAAAACCAATCAATTAATTATTCATTTGATCAGCCTTCACACGGCCCGAGATTAAACTAATTCTGAAAAAGAATCAATTGTGGTAAATACACCATTCATTTTTGAAAATAGTTATTATATGGGAAAAAACCAATGAGACAAAACCATCTCTATAGAATTGTTTTCAAGTACAGATTAACTATCAAAAGGTTGAAATTTTTTTCAGAAGAGTAATTTCGGATAATAACGTATTTTTGCTAGCATATACAACTCAATTACATATCATGCGTCATTTGCAGGCCATTTTATACTATTGATATCGAGGCTCTTTTTTTCTCTTAAAATAGAGTAGAAATAAGTCCATTAACGGAAGGCAGGCCAACAGAACGCAAAAGAAAAATAAAAACCTCACTTTTATTCGGTGCAGTTACAAAACACACTGATACACAATAGTTTAATATACATACCTCTCAAGTTTATTCTGATATCATCGAATAATACATAGTTTCCTGTTAATTCATAAAGCTGATAGTATTATAGCAGAAAGAACACATCTTGGTCGTAACAAGTGGACAACTATCGGTGAATCATCGACAAACAGTTCTCGAAATCTGCTAGGAACTGTTTTAAAATTGATTCAACCAGATGAACTAAGTGATTATTTAAAAGCAATGATAGAAGAGCATGTATCATACAGTGACCTATTTGTTACTCCATTGATGTTTGCTTCGAAATATGAACAATATTTAATTGTACGTTCTTTTTTGAAACATTATTTGTGCCAATGTTACATTGATCACCGTGATTAACAGACAACACTCCGGTTTGTGGTTCAAGCTTGAATTTTGCTTAGCTGAGCCAATACCGATCACAGGTCAGACGCACGTATATCTGAAACATATTTATTCATATCATTATCCTTGAGATGCGAAAATAAACATTTCCAAAGGGTCAAATATTTAGTTGACAGAATAATCTTGATAATGGTATTACGACTGATATGATACATGTATCCTCTATTGATTTGTCTTGGACATTGCGACTGAATTTTGACCTGATAAGTCGCGAAGAGAGAACAGATGGTGGGCGATATATTTTAACTAAAGTCAATAGAACATTTACGTATATGCATGAGAGAGAGAGCGAGAAACGGGCGTTAGATATCTTTCTATGGCAAAAAAACCTTTTGGTATATTACCGCTACATTTTATGAGTAATGCTATATGTGACTGTTACTCATAAACGATAGAAGTAAACGAAAACAAAATTTTATGGAACCATACGTATGATTTTTCTAACTCATTGAGACCTATCTCTGACGCAGTCTCTCGTTTTTTCACCGATCAAACAAGAACCATGCGTTATATCAAATACTGTTTCGTCACCAATTTCAATTAAAAATGACGTTTGCCACATCGATGACTGAAACAAGACGTGATGTACCACTCTTTACTATGGTTGTTTCTTATGCTATTCTGTAAAAGCAAAACGTAATTTATGTAACGATGAGTACTGTGAGTCAAGTCATATAAAAACTTGTTGCTCCATATATCGAAAAATAGTTGTTTCCAGCGCAGTTTTGACGAAAACGTTAAATATTTTGCTTTAGTTCAGAATTATATATATATATATATATATCGTATACGATCAACGGTGTAGATCGAGTCGGTTCATACGTAAGTGTTTTCAAGCGCAATATCTATTTGTCGTCGTATTGCAAACAATGATCACCACAACAAGATTATTGGTCATTTTCGTTGTTTTGAGTAAGTATCTGCTTGCCAGTATTCAATAGTTGTCATTTCACTTTTTGAATAGGTATCTTAATACAACACAGTTGGAGTTTTGTATGCTACAATCAGAAGAATCTGACAACATCAGATACAGCCCCCGTAACTAGACAGAACAAAGCTTGCGCTGTAAGTAAAAAATGATTTCATTTTGATGATGTGAGTGAGGAAGTGGACGGATAAATACCGATCTACGCACAGTCTATCCGATGTGCACCCTCATCCCCCATCTGCTTCTTCGTTTCATCAACCCAAATATTAATTTCCTACTAGACTTTGATTGCCATCTGCGATGGTGTAGTTTATGGTGCTGATTGTCTTGGTCTGTCTTCCAGAGAGAAATGTGGTACGACACTCTATTTTCCGTGGCCTAATGGTCCCTCAAGCTGCTCAGCTACATATAAATGTTGTTATGCTGATCTATGCAACACATATAACGCATCTAAAGCCAATTCCTTTCATTCCGGTATAATGATTCCTATATGGTTTCTGATCTTCACACAATTAATTTTTTAATTCAACAAAACATTCGCCACAAACTATGCTTTTTTTCTGGATATCCAATAAATAACGCTCGTCGAGGCAGACTCGCTTTGCCCTCGACTGATTTTTTTTAAATAGACGTCATATTGTGAAATATTTTCTTAAAACCTTTTTTATTTCGAGAAACTGAAGATGACATTCGCATACAAAATAATGTTAGTTTTCAGTTAACGATTCAGAAACAACTTTGATGATAGAGATAAATCACCTTTGCCCATAACTGTAAATAATTAGATAATGCTCGCCGAGGCAGAATGGCTTAAGTCTCTGCTGGTTTTCTTTTCACTTCACTCTTTTCAAAAGAAGTATCAAACCGCTCATCTCGCAGTCGGTCGTCGGCGTTCCTCCGGTCCGTCACTCCCGACTGCTCGATATTGCGCATTGTACATAGTCTACTTAATGAACACGTGTCTTTCTCTCCAATGGTTCACGAACAATTAAGATACTTCAACAAAATGATAAATGAAGAAGGCTTTCAGCTGGAAACTGTCGTTCATTTTCTAGAAGTTATGAGAGGAGACATATACAACTATCGGTGTGATGCTAGCACGAACAAACGAAGTACTAGCTAAAAAATTTTTCCAAAGTTTGTCCCGTGAATAAAAGTACCACCATTCGATGCAGAATTAAATTCTGAGTCAAATGGTGTAGTTTTCATGGACGGGACATATTTAGTAAAAAATTTTTTAGCTAACACATCGTTTGTTCATGCTAGCTTCATACCGATCATACACCCACAACAAAATAATCTAACGTATTGAATGACTGATTCCCTGATTCATTCTTCCTAGATATCCAATTTGTCAGCTTTAAACAGCGCGATACCTGATTGGTCGATTTTATCACGATTAGTTCGTCACTGGTCACAATAGTCAATAGAGCCGTTTATGTAAAGATTTTTAAAACTTGACCTTTGACCCTGCCACAGACAAACAAACTATTTTTTTGTATGACCCTCCTTTCAGTCGAGGGGATAAACATCAAGGATAGACTTGATTGCATGTCTAAAACAACGAAAAGCATTGAGTGAGCCAGGTGTCAATCACGCTCTTGAGGAGAAAGATATTCTTACTTGAACAACGTGGTGTTCCATTTGTCGGCTGAGAACTTGCACTTGAAATACTGGATTCAGATGTCGCCACTACTGTTGCTATATATACAGTTGTCGAACGTTGAGACGGTGTGGAATTGGAGTGTGAATCACTAATTGTGAATTTATTGCGGTATAGAAATTTGGACGGAATATTGATAACGCTTGTGCATCTTCTGTATTGTCGTTGCAATGTTTAATGATGCAAAAGCAGGTCGTAGAATAGGATTGATTGAAAAAACGTTTTGTAGCATTACGAAATTTACAGAGCTTCGGCCTATATAAGAAATTTTGGTACTATTCGCATATCCTATACTAGCTACAATTGTACCATGTAGATGTAATTCATATGTAGGCACTGTCATTAGCTATGTGCTGTCAAGTACCTTCCATGGAATCATAGAAAACAGCGCAGAGCGCAACGTTTTGACGTACAAATGTATAAGATGCTTATACATCATGTCCTGTGATAGCAAGCAACCTGTACTAACAAGCTTTATAAAAAAGATTTCCAATGAAAAGTCCAAGAGTGTGTTTGGCAGAGGGATCGTAATACGTTATTCCATTTTAGAAACGTTGGCACAAATGACAGACAGTGGAGGCGGAGACGTGGCTAGTGTTTGATTGACCGACGCTTGACACATTGCGCAAGAGGCTGTACAATTATCGGTTCAACAAATGCATGAATCCCTTATTCCGAACTGCTCAAAAACATTCATAGTACACTGTCCGTAACCAATGTTTGTCATTCTTGAAAAGTTACAATGATTGACAGCATTATTTCAGAACGGATTCGAGCGACTGATACCAATGCGATATCTATAAGTTCGACCTGAATCCTGAGGCACAGTGGTAATGACTGCAATGAGACAATAATCACATCCTTGAGCATTTTTATGACGGTATGGATTCTGTGTGACCTAAAAGATACTGCTTGTTTTATTTGAGTAGCTTCAGTTGCGATGAGGAGAGTTGTGAAGCGTGGATATTGGTACAGTTAAGAATGATTCATGTGAAGGTAGAAGGACTGTTAGAATACAGAGTTTGAAAGCGAAGATAGATATAGTCTGATGATGTTCTCTCCAAAGCTGACTTTAATATATACCTTTCTTCAGGAGAGAAAACCAAAAAAAGACAAATATTTCACTTTTCTTTCTCATTGTCAGTCGGGAGCATGTAGAATTTTTCTCCCGTCAGTATTTGTCTTCTATATTTTGAAAGTGTTACAGTTTCTTCGTGATATAACACGACAGTGATGAATGACTTGCATGTTTTTCTGCGACATCGCACAGATTTTCCAAACATACCGAGCAGAAAGATCATGAAAGAAAACTTTTGAAAATCACCAGTTAAAATACAATTCTGAATATGAGTTTGTACGAAGTGAGTAGGAACATTGTCGTATATTTCAATGGATCTAATGATCATTAACAGTTGGGCGTTGAAGGAGAAGTGTTGTTATTTGCGATTCCTTTTGCGTATGTGATATCGTATATAAGTGTGAAACATTAGTGAATATGTAAATTTAACGCTTGCATGTACCACTTGTAACCCAAAAAAAAAGAACGCAAGGTAAATCAGTAAATGATGATTGAGTATTGATCATTTGTGTCCAGGAACAGAACACAAAAAATTGCTTGATCAGAGAGAAAAAAACATTTATGCCAACGCCCATTTGTCACGCATATGAATAATATAAAACATGTTAATTTCAAAGAAAAAAACATTGTATTTTATGTCTAACTTCATACACTCTTGCGCGTGAGTACTCAAATGAAATATACTGAACACAGTATTGATCTTGATCATGAAGGTAAGGATGAAACATCGGCATTGTTTCCCTATCCATTTACTTTTCGTACCCGGGAACAATTACAAGAATATTTTGTCAAAGAACTAACTAAGAACCGAGTAGTATATGTTATCAAGATCGTGCTAGGATCACTTACACTGGTCTTGCCGTTATTAAATGTGTTTATGGTCTATCGAAGTGTAGTTTATCAACGGGAAGATTTTGGGGATACTTATTCAACGTTTCATTCCATTATATTCTATGGTGAATTTACTTTGGTACATGTTACAGTATTTTTTGTTTTGATTGATTTCCTCTATCATAAACTCAAAAGTCGTCAATCATTATTTTCGAATAAAGGTGAATGGGTGAACCTTCTCGATGTCGAGTTTACTTTCATGGCATTCAATTTAATTAAATTAATTCCGATACTCTCAGTGAATAGTTTCAATTTTATTCTAACGGAGATTTCCATCTGTACGCCAATCTTTTTAAAATATTCTCGGTCAGTTCAAGCAGTCACTTTCACTCTACTTACTTTAATAATATCTATTCAAGTGATTATCGTCCTTGCCTTACTTGTTCTTATCAATCTAGTTAAAGTCTACCAGGTGTCGTTTGTTGGCGAAACGCGAAATCCATTACTATGGTCACAGAACCAATGGTTATTGTTTATCGGTTTTGCCGCGAATATTATCAACATAACGGATACGCCGACTATCAGTCAGTTGTCATTCATGTGGACATTAATGAATAAAACTTGGTCACATGACGCAAATATGTGGTTTATGGATAAACTCGGAAGCAAACGAAAGATTCATATCGTGAATCAACTGTATGAAAGACTTGGATTTTTGAAAGCTTTTCTTTGGCTACGAACGATGTCAGCTATCGATTTGCACTGTATTGTACGTTTACCTCCACCACTCGAAGAGTCTTCTTCTCACATGTAGTATATACGCATTCAATCAACTTTTGACAATGAGTTTTTTTCCTTTTGAATCAAAATTTAAACCAGTACCCAAAGAGGTTATTTTTTTCTGAAGATTTTAATAAAAGAAAAAAAGAAAGCTAGATGCATATGTTCATCATTCTGTACGCTCCAATGCTTGTTCGAAATCTTGAATGATATCTTACAGTTCTTCGACACCGATCGAAACTCGCAGAAGACAAGATCTGACAGCTTAGTTGTGCGAATGAATCCAGTCCAGTCGACCAGGCTTTCTACTTCATCGAAACTGGTCGCAAGCGCACAGAGAAGCAATGATTGAGCGAACGATTTGGCTGACAGTTCGTTTTGTAGTTCGAAACTGAATATTGCAGGAAGATGACGAGTAGCTAACAAGTAACTAGAATATGACTCTGAACTAGGATGATGAGCTTTCATTACTTTGTAACTATTGAACAACAATCAAAGCTGTTTGACATTGTCGACGAACTCGAAGAGAAAAGGTGCGCATTGGTCTCAATAAAAGTCACGCTTCCAGATTTCTGATAACCGCCCTATTAGTTGCGCGCTCGTCGAGGAAAGAATGAACGATAAGAACACCTTCAACTGAATCGCTGTGTCCTGCGAGGTATTTAGCTGATGAGTGCATGATCACGTGTGCACCAAATTCAAATGGATGGAAACCGAACGGTGACGACAGAGACGATATCAGACATGGGATCGGAGACCATCGGAATCCAATGTGATTCCGTCACCAGGATTTCATCGGATCCGAGTACGGGATTGATCGACCTGGGGATTTCACGAATGTTCTTCAATGAAAATATTCGATACGGTATCATTTTCCTGAAAATATAGAAAAGAAGCAATCGTTGACTGTAAAAGACAGCTAACACTTGAAAACTACTTGCTGACAAATGGCTAATTGGCTCGACCCATTAAAGAACGAACTGTGGAGATAATGGCAACATTGGATGAAGAACACACTGCGACAAACACATTTTCCCTAATTCACTTACTCGGTAATCAATTGCTTTGTCATAGTACTGATAAGGACGCTCACATCATCAGTTATGTATCTTCAAGACAACTTCAAGGCAAAATCATCGGTCTTTACTTCTCGTGAGCTCTATTCTTTCGATCTATTCTCGTCTGTTTTATATCCTGCACTTCTAGCGATCATTGGCGTCCACTTTCACGACAGTTTACACCTAAGTTAGTCGAGTTCTACAACAACATGTCTGAAGAAATGAGAAAACACTTTGAAATTGTGTTTATCTCCTGGGATCGAGATGAAAACGAATTTAATAGCTATTTCAGTGAAATGCCCTGGTTGGCTTTGCCATATTCAGGTAATGCAGTAGTTCTTTGTGGAAGAACAAACAGTATGATAGATACTCTTTGATATGTTCAGATCGAGCTCGAAAGGATGCCTTGGACAGTAAATACGGCGTAGAAGGGATTCCATGTTTAATCGTTCTGTCATCATCGGGTCAAGTGATCACTACGGAAGGTGTGGAAGAAGTGAGCAGCGGTGGTTACGAATGTTTTCTCAGATGGGCATCAGGTAAATATTTCATCAAATCGACATAATAGTCATAGCGATTCTTTTTACACGAATGAAATGTGTATTTACATAACCTAGAAATATTGATCGAAGATACTATCGATACTACGGTTGATTCGTGATTTGAATTTCTATGTGGTTTGTGCGGTTTTGGTTTCACTCGATACTTGCCGACGAAGAATAATATTGAGTTTTGTTTTTTACGAAAATATGCGATTACCAAATAGGCAAATGAAATCGTATTCTACGCTAGACGTTAGTTAATATTTGCTGACAAATATGAGTATCTCTCCTTGCATAAAATAGAGTACATAGAAACATTCAAATATGATACCGATCAGATTACGATCTAATGGAATACATGAACTAATGAGCTTGATTGAATATTCAAGCATCGAAAGAGAAATATTGGACTTGAAAAAAGTGGAAGGAAACAATGTCGACACCTTAGGAATTTTGCGAAAGATATTATTGACTTTCTTGATTTGTTTCATATTCCACTATACTCGAGCCTACATCGCTGGTACTCACCTTTAAATGTTTATTTGAGCAATACTGTACATTGTTTTCATTACATTCCAGCAGAAGCGTTTTTCGATATTTATTTTCCAATCATCCTATGAGAGATTGTATACTGTGATTTATAGCGAGTCAAATTATCATCACAACAATCGGGCACAGTGATGAATTACATCAACATCATGATGGTATGCGTGGTCATCAGATATTGATGACAAAGGCAGCAAACAGTGCCTCAAGCAACCATCGGTCATATGCATACAGTAGTCAAACTCATACGAGTCGAGGATCATCATCTGTATTCGTCGAGTTATTTGGTAATAATCTGTTGTGTCATGAATTTCATGGTAGTACCAAGAGTGCCGCCTTCGTCTCAGTCGAAGAAATTGCTGGAAAAGCCATTGGACTTTATTTTTCGTAAGCTTTCACTTAATCATCATATGAATTGTAACATTATTTCACTAGGGGCCATTGGTGTCCACCTTCACGACAGTTTACACCTAAGTTGGTCGAGTTCTACAACAGCTTGTCTGAAGAAATGAGAAAACACTTTGAAATTGTGTTTATCTCCTGGGATCGAGATGAAAACGAATTTAATAGCTATTTCAGTGAAATGCCATGGTTAGCTTTGCCATATTCAGGTAATGCAGTAGTTCTTTGTAGAAGAGCAAACAGTATGATAGTTACTCTTTGATATGTCTAGATCGTGCTCGAGAACAATTGTTGCGCAGTAAATATGGAGTGACTGGTATTCCATGTCTGATCATTTTGTCATCATCGGGTCAAGTGATCACTATAAAGGGTGTTCATGAAGTGAGCAACAATGGTGCTGCATGTTTTGCGGCTTGGATGACAGGTAAATACTAATTCGAACTTACAAAGCTCTCAGAGAAAAGAAAGTGGTGTGTTTATTCAGTGACTGGGTTTTGATATTTGTAGTAGAATTCAAGATAATAAAATATTATTCGATGTCGAACACATTATGGGAGATGCGCTGTGCCAGGGAATCATCTAGATTCTAAAACAACTTTTTTTTATATATTATAGCAAGTGGAATCACACTGCGAACGATGACTATCGTGACAACAGCTGATCATCAATTGAGAACAGGTGGTAGCCATGAAAGCGCTGAGCAGGTAATTTTGGCAAGTGCTACATCGGGCAAAGCAGTTAGCCACCAATTGAACGAATGCAGTGGAAATATTAAGACTGGAAAGTTCCTGATAACAAGTGAAACACATAGTAGTACCGGAGGAACTGGTGGATTTGCGATGGCAGAAAGAGCAGTGAAACAATCAAGCAGTAGCGAAGCAGCTTCGAAAGCAAGAACGGTGACACACTCAAGCAGTGCTCAACGATCACTTCAAACAAGTAAAAGTGGGCAAGCTACAGGTGTCACAATAGCCGAAAGAACAGTGAAACAATCAAGTAGTGGCCAGCAAGCACTTCAGTCTAGTAGTAGCGAAGAAGCTTCGGCAGCGAGAACCGTCATACAGTCGAGCAGTGGTCAGCAGGCATTGCAATGTAGTGGTAGTACGAAAGTGACAGGTGTAAGAGTAACAGAAAGAATAGTTGAGCAAGAAACTCCGTATGTTGTCAAGGAGACCCGTGTACAAGTAGACCGAAAACATGGCAAAGTATGTTATTTTATTGTGACATCCGCTTTACCTGTTTTATGTGGTACATCTTTAGGAAGCCAAAACTGAAGTTATTGAGGACACCAGCGACGAGAATGTCTTGTCAATAACTCGCAATAGGCGATTCGAAACAAAGCGATCGTAAGTGCAATCTTCCAAACGCCTTTCCACTCACGTTTCTCTCTCATCTCGATGCCACTAGACGCAGATGCTGCTTCATTTGGGTCGGTGTTTGTTGTTTGCTTGCCATTCTACTTGCACTGTTGATTATCTTCATCGCGTGGAGATTGTTGCCGTATCTTCGAAAGTCAGCTACTGTAGTAGTCACCGAGGGAAAAAGTCTGTTGACAACGAGACACGTTAATACTCAAACTTCATAATGCACTGTATAGAAACACCAGAGATTGCACTGAAAGCAATGTTCACCACCAGTTATTTCATCGCAGGAGCCAATCAAACTGAAAATATTACCGATGTTGATGATATGGCCGATCAAGTAAATCAAGTGACAGATGAGTGTCGTTTCATTACTCTATATTTCTGTGTAGATAAATCTAAAACTATCTGAATATAAGATTCGCGTTGTCAATGGATTCTTCTGGAATGTCTTACTCTCGCGTCGGTATCGCAAGTGAGTTTTCTTCAGATGGATGCTCTTGATTGGTATTTTGTTATTTGTTTAGGGAAATGTGTCCAAATGGATTACTCGGAAATATTCTTCAGTTGAATATTCTTGCATCACTTACGAATCAATGTACTCTTTCGGACAAAGTATGCACAAGACAGTTCATGGAAGGATTAAAGACTAAAATATATGAACTTGGGGAAATCTTCGTCAAAATTCGATTCATGGATGGTAGATCAAGAAACATGAGGTTGAAATTATGTATTCTAACGGATATGGACAGTAAGAATAGGATATTTGGATATATTAGTATTTTGTCTGATATGTGTGTAGAAATAGAAGATTTCGGAGATGTGTCATCGGAGAAAGAGATACTAAGCACGGTGGCAGTTCCAATAGCAAAAGAAGCAACAAGAAAAACGCTACGGCCACCCCCGCCGCCAACTAGAACAACTAGAGCAACAACAACAACAACAGCTAGCACTACTACTACAACGAGAAAACAACGTCGAAAAACAACGACAACCATAACAATGGCACCTGTGAAAGCAATCAATCCCTTGTGTTTTGTGAAACCTGCTTCAGTCCGTTCGATTTTCATGTCCGGTCATCACAACACAGAGATTCGTGATGAGACACACGNACTCCCTGGATTGGATAAAAATTGCGGCTACCATCGGAAATCTCTCGTAAATAATAGTCTTCTATCGAGGAGTCAGCGATAATACCGATGCGACTAAATGGAATTTTTCCGCTTCTTATATCATCGATTCCACTAATCAGACTTGTCGACTTCTGTATCGTTAAATCCGATGCTAAATTAGCTGTATAGGCTGCTATCAATATTAGACTTAACAAATAGAGACCGACTGTCAGTATGCGACCAGCAGCCGTTGCTACATGAAAGTCAACACCATTCCCTAATAAAGTACCCATCGAGAACCAAACACTCAATATCATCGCCGAGGCCGTTGATCTTTCGCGTAATATTTCATTTTGCTGCCGTTCGAATAGAAAAATTAATACACCGGCATAAACCATTGCCGCCAGAAGAGATAGCCACACGGTTCTTGAAAACGGTTTTAAATATCCAATTAGGTCAATGCTGACCTCAACTGCATTTCGTACGATGATACGTAAAGAATTGTCAAAGACTGATATAGAAAAGTCGACCTTCTCCCTACGTGCAGCAGTGATTGTTACATCTGCTACGACCAGATCATACACGCCACTTGCTACTTCATCGATCAATCCATTGTACGAGTGATTTGATGGCACTAGTACTATCTCAGGAATGAAGCCCATTTTACTGCGCAGATATTCAAGCAGATCAGGCATGTAGCCAATTAATTTGGTAGTGGAGTTGCCTAATCGATCTTTGACTTCTGTTTTCATCGTAAATGGTGAACTTTCAATCATCGCAATTCGAAAAGTAACACCAGAAGTTGATGCATAACCACTCGGAGGTTTTAGCATACCTCCTGGCCATATGATAGTACTTGTTTGAGAGTACAACGACCAATGCTTCATATCCGACCAGGACAACACTGGTACATAGTCTAGACCCGTTGAAGATTCCTGACTATTTTTGAGAATGTAATAATTACCATCGATGCGATCGGTCAGATTCGCAGCGAACTGAATCGAGCCAGAAACACCGAGAAATGTATTCTGATTAATTGCGCTGAATAGGGAATTTGAGTTGAGAAAGTGTCGATCGAAACAAAAGGATGTGTTTGTGAATGACAGACAAGAAGAAGAATTGACACAGATCTGTGTTAGTGACTGAATCAATAGCCACGCAGCATCGAATGCAAATAGTGCATAGTAATCGACTTTACTGGCACCAGGAAAGGTTTCTGGTTCGTACTTTTGCCAAATTTTATATGCTTCACTCAATAATGTTCTATTTATTGGTGCGTTGACAAGATTACCAACGACTGGTTCCATTGTAAACATGCCAATCAGTTCTGTAGATAACGTTCGGTTGAAGGAACTCAATGGAATACTTTCACTCAAAATCCAGATGAATTCCGGGCCTAGAACGTTAGACAAAATGGCTTTTTGTATAATTGCAGATGTGTATTGTGCTATAGCCCATAGTATAACAATTCGTGTTTGACCGTTTGCTAAAATATTGTGTAGATCACCTTGGATACTTAGAGTGGCAATGTTAAACTGTAATGTGTTCGCCACCGTCAGATTGTTATTATTAAAAGTCTTAGTGATAGCTCTGACACCGCCGTTTCCGTAGTCGTCATTTTGATAGATGATTACACTTGATGTCCAATTGAAATACATAAATAACTGCATTAGTGCTAATGCTGCTGTTTCGTCTGCTGGAACTGTGCGATAAAACGCCGGATAGATACGTCGATTCGATAGATCAGGATCAGTAGCAGAGTGTGAGACAACAGGAATACCAACTGTTGCACCAAACAGGCCAACAATGTGAGCTTCGCGTGAGAGTGTTGGCCCAACGATACCCACAGTGTTTGTGCTCGACGTTATCACGCAAGTATCTCGAAGAGTTCTCATAGTATCGTCTGTAGTCCTGACAGCTTGCCATTGAAGGAGTTGCCCACCAACTGTTAGGTTGTACTGTTGAGAAAGTAGAATAGCTGCTTTGAACATGGCAGGAGGATGTTTAGTTACTGCTGAATAATCAGTTGAGTTTGATGCGTCATAAAAAAGGCCGAGCAGTTGTGCAGACGAAGAATTGGACGACGGCCATGTTGATGTAGCACGTCGAATATTAATGTGTTCAAATATCAATAAATAGAACCATAAGCGTCGAAAACTCCATAAATGTAGCATGATTACTTATAAAATCGAAGTCCTTTGCGAGTTATATTTGAACTCATTTTTGTTTTCAATGTGACTATTACCTGATATACATGTTGTATATAGAACTATTGTTTAACGATTTATTCTCTAATGCATAAAAAATAATCATATTTTCTGAATAGTAAGGTGACAAACCGAAAGGAAAACGAAAGTGCGAGCCAGTATATGTTTTTGATTGACTTTGATAAAAACAGTTTAATGCTTTATCATCTATCGATTATTTCCATGCTTTGTATAATTTGATAGAAGTGCGTACACATTTTTTGTTAAGTGCAATTCACAGTCTTGAGCTTAGTTGAGTTTTGAATAAAGAAAATATTATCACGAGTCAATTCTATCTTCTATCTCTTGTTATCGCCAAACATCACTTTATGTTATTGCGCAATCTTGTTCGAAAATATGAAATACAACAAAACAGTATAAATACAAGCATTTCATGCACTGCTATTCATCAGTACTGGAGTTTTTTTCAGCTTAGCTATTGCTGTATTAGTTTTATAGAACGCATGCTACCCGCACGCATCAATACGGAACAGATAGACGATGATATGAATCGATCCGGAATTCTCATTTCAGACTATTGGGTTTGGAATGATAAATTTCTATATTATTTGGTACCGACTCTTTCAATCAACCAATCAGATGGCATTCAATGGTTGTTTGTAGACTCAGATACGATAGAATCATACAGAAAACAAGTTGATAAACGTATTTTTGATATCATCAATCGGTATAAAGTACAATCAAATGCTCCCGGTTTTCTGGTCAGCAAAGCAAATTTTTACTTCTGTTCGATACCTGCCGATTTACCTTATCTCGAGGAATGGATTCGTGAAAATTATCCAGAACAATACGAAGTCATACAAAATTTTGGACCACGCCATCATTTACCAAAGAGAATCGATCATCATGATGGGAAATATGCCGAGATAAAGCAAGCTCTTAGTGAAATACAACGTCTGGAACGATTAAAACGAAAGCAAATGATCTATGAATCTGCACAACAGATTTGGACTGAGTTGAACGAGCTAGACGATGCGAATCTGTTAGAACTACTTCCTCGTTGAATAATAAATTTCACGATTGTTACATTGGCACATCCCAGAAAAGAGCTCTTCGGGATGTTGATGATGTGGCCGTACCTAAAAATTGTCGTTTAGATCATTCTACGCCGTCACTGCTGTCTTGATGCTAAAAGAACAGCGCAGTAATGCACTGAATACGATAGTTTCTGCTCTCTAAATTGTCGAATTCACTAGCAGACAAATATGAATGCACTCTAAGAGATTTAAAAAGAAAAATATGCAGAGAAAATGATTGTACTCAAGGACCATCCGAAGAAAACAGTTACATCTCAAAACCAAACGCGTAATCATATGGCACATCAATATGCACTAGTCTATTACTACAGTACATTAGTCTTCAGGCACAAGTGATATTGGTATGATAGCACCGAAAAATGCAATAGAAGTTGATGATGCGATACGCACATGAAAAAAAACTTTTTATATGTCTAAAGCATCTGATCGAGGTATAATGTCCTGTCATTCATTTTCGATTTGGTAGGTATCTGGACACAAGCGTTTATAAGTAGAGAGTTTACATAGACAGCAAATATATGTCTATTGCTATCGGTCACAATAGCAAACATCATAGTAATGATTTTAGTTAGTAACTGTTGCTTTTCTTTATTCTCCACAGGTTCAACATTATCCCTGTTCTTTTAACGTTGTCATGATATACGACAATGTTGACGTGTACAATACGTCATACGATTATGTGCCGAAGTTTTTATTGGTCAGTGTAAAAGCTAGCGTGTTTTTTATCTTCGTTGGTACTGTCATTGGCATCGGTTTAGGTGTTGGTTTACACAATAGCTCTCAAAATCTCATTCTCGTTACCGAATCTCCATCATTCGATGCAAACACGACAACAACCACCACAACGAGTACTTCGGCAACAGACACTACGACGAGTACTTCGACCACAGCCACAACGAGTACTTCAACAACAACCAGCACGACGAGTACTTCGACAACAACCACCACAACCACCACAACGAGCACTTCGACAACGACCACCACAACGAGTACTTCGACAACAGCCACAACGACTACTTCGACAATAACCAGCTTAAAGTAGTACTACATCTTCATAAAATGGCAATTAGAGTGGGCAACCTTCATTACGAACAGACACATGTTAAAATGATTTACTTTAACAATAACTAATCACACTGAGCCGGATGAGTATTGGTGCGTACAAGAAAGAGACAATCGCATCCATTTTAAATTGATTCTATTTTGTATTTTTCGCATTAATGAACTTGAAAATAAAATTCTAAAACTAATCAATTAATTATTCATTTGATCAGTCTTCACAAGGCCAGAGATTAAACTAATTCTGAAAGAGAATCAATGTGGTGATGACGCCATTCATTTTTGAAAATACTTATCATATGGGAAAAAAACCATCTCTATCGAATTGTTTTCAAGTACAGAATAACTATCAAAAGATTGGAATTTTTTTCCCAGAAGAGTATAATTTCGAACAATAACGTATTTTTGCTAACATATACAACTCAATTACATATCATGCGTCATTTGCAGGCTGTTTTATACTATCGACATTGAGTCTTTTTTTCTCTTAAAATAGAGTAGAAATGAGTCCATTAACTGAATGCAGGCCAACAGAACGCAAAAGAAAAAGAAATACCTCATTTTCTATTCTGTGCAGTTACAAAACACACTGATACACAATAATTTAACATACGTATCTCTCAAGTTTATTTTGATATCATCGAGCAATACATAGTTTCCAGTTAATTCATAAAGCTGATAGTATTATAGCACAAAGAACACATCTTGGTCGTAACAAGTGGACAACTATCGGTGAATCATGGACAATCAGTTCTCGAAATCTATTAGAAACTGTTTTAAAATTGATTCAATCAGATGAACTAAGTGATTATTTAAAAACAATGATAGAAGAGCATGCATCATACAGTGACCTATTCGTTACTCCATTGATGTTTGCTTCGAAATATGAACAAGAATCAATTGTACGTTCTTTTTTGGAACATCATTTGTCTCGATGTGACATTGATCCCTGTGATTAACAGACAACATTCCGGCTTGTAATTTAAGCTTGAATTGTGCTTAACTGAGACAATACCGATCACAGAACAGACGCACGTATATCTGAAACATATTTATTCACATCATTATGCTTGAGATGTGAAAATAAACATCCAAAGGGTCAAATATTTCGTTGACAGAATAATCTTGATAATAGTATTCCATCTGATATGATACATACATCCTCTTTTGATTTGCCTTGAATACTGCGACTGAGTTTTGACCTATTAAGTTGCGAAGAGAGAACAGATGGTGGGCGATATATTTTCACTAACATCAATAGAACATTTACGAATATGCATGACAGAGAGAGAGAGAGAGAGAGAGAGTAACGGGCATTAGATATCTTTCTATGGCGAGAAGCGTTTTGGTATATTACCGCTACATTTAAGAGTAATGCTGGATGCGACCATTACTCATAAACGATAGAAGTGAACGTAAACAAAATTTTATGGGAACATACGTATGCTTTTTCTAACTCATCGAGACTTATCTCTGACACAGTCTCTCGTTTTTTTCGCCGATCAAACAAAAAATACACGTTACATCCAATACTCTTTCGTCACAAATTTCAATTAAAAATAATGTTTGTCATATTGATGACCGAAACAAGACGTGATGTGCCACCCTTTTCTACAGTTGTTTCTTATATTATTCAATAAAAGCAAGACGTAACTTATGTAACGATGAGTACTCTGAGTCAAGTCGTATAAAAACTTGTTGCTCCACGTATTGAAAAATAATTGTTTCCAGCGCAGTTTGGGTGAATACATTAAATCTTTTGCGTTAGTTCATAATTATATACATATATCGTATACGATCAACGGTGTAGATCGAGTCGGTTCATACGTAAGTGTTTTCAAGCGCAATATCTATTTGTCGTCGTACTGCAAACAATGGTCGCCACAACAAGATTATTGGTCATTTTCGTTGTTTTGAGTAATTATCTATTTGCCGATATTCGATAGTTGTCATTTCACTTTTTGAATAGGTATCTTAACACAACAAAGTTGGAGTTTTGTATGCTACAATCAGAAGAATCTGACAACATCAAGTACAGCCCCCTTAACTAGACAGAACAAAGCTTGTGCTGTAAGTAAAAAATGATGTCATTTTGATGATGTGAGCGAGGAAACGGACGGATAAATACCGATCTACGCGCAGTCTATCCGACGTGCACTCTCAGCCCCCATCTGCTTCTTCGTTTCATCAACCCAAATATTAATTTCCTACTAGACTTTGATTGCCATCTGCAATGGTGTAGTTTATGGTGCTGACTGTCTTGGCCTGTCTTCCAGAGAGAAATGTGGTACAACACTCAATTTTCCGTGGCCTAATGGTCCTTCAAGCTGCTCAGCTACATATAAATGTTGTTATGCTGATCTATGCAACACATATAACGTATCTAAAGCCAATGCCTTTCATTCCGGCATAATGATTCCTATATGGTTTTTGATCCTCACACAATTTATCTTTTAATTCAACAAAACATTCGCCACAAGCTATGCTTTTTTTTCTGAATATCCAATAAACACCAAAGATCGACTGCATTGCATGTCTAAAACAACGAAAAGCATCGGGTGAGTCAGGTGTCAATCACACTCTTGAGGAGAAAGATATTCTTACTTGAAGAGCATGGCGTTTCATTCGTCGGCTGAGAACTGTCACTTAAAATACTGGATTCAGACGTCACCACTACTGTTGCTATATATACAGTTGTCGAACCTTGAAGAGGTGTGGAATTGGAGTGTGAATTACTAATTGTAAATTTATTGCAGTATAGAAATTTGGACGGAACATTGATACCACTTGTGCATGCTTCTATGTTATCATTACAATGTTTAATGGTACAAAAACAGGTCGTGGAATAGGATTGACTGAAAAGGCCTTTTGTAGTATTACGAAACTTACAGAGCTTCGGCTTATATAAATGTTGGTACCATTCGCATATCCTAAACTAGCTACAATCGCACCATGTAGATGTGATTCATATGTAGCTACTGTCATAGCTATGTGCTGTCGAGTACCTTCCATGGAATCATAGGAAACAGCGCAGAGCGCAACGTTTTGACGTACAAATGTACAGGATGCTTATACATTAGGTCCTGTGATAGCAAGCAACCTGTACTGACAAGCTTTATAAAAAAGATTTCCAATGAAAAGTCGAAGAGTATGTTTTACAAGGGAATCGTAATACGTTATTCCATTTTAGAAAATTGGCACAAATGACAAAGAGTGGAGGCCGAGACGTGGCTAGTGTTTGATTGGCTGACGCTTGACACACTGAGTAAGAGGTTGTACAATTATTGATTGAACAAATGCATGAAACCCATGTTCCGATCTGTTCAGAAACATTCAGAGTACACTGTCCGTAACCAACGTTCGTCATTCTTGATAAGTTACAATGATTAACAGCGTTATTCCAGAACAGATTCAATAAGCGACTGATACCAATGCAATACCTATAAGTTCGAGCTGAATCCTGAGGCAGTGTTAATGACTGCAATGAGACAATAATCATATCCTTGAGCATTTTTATGACAGTACGGATCTTGTATGACCTAAAAGATACTATCTACTTGATTTGAGCAGCTTCAGTTGCGATGAGGAGAGTTGTGAAGCATGGATATTGATACAGTTAAGTATGATCCATATGAAGATAGATGGACTTTTAGAATAAATAGTTTGAAAGCGAGAATAGATATATTGTAATGACGTTCTCTCCAAAGCTGACTTTAATGCATACCTTTTTCTTTAGGAGAGAAAACCAAAATAAGACAAATATTTCACTTTCCTTTCTCATTGCCAGTCGGGAATATGTAGAATTTTTCTCCCGTCAGTATTTGTCTTCTATATTTTGAAAGTACCACCGTTTTACCGTAGTATAACACGACAGTGATGAATGACTTGCATATTTTTCTGCGACATCGCACAGATTTTCAAAACATAACGAGAAGAAAGATCATGAAAGGAAAACTTTTGAAAGTCGCCATTTAAAATAAGATTCTAAATATGAGTTTGTACGAAGAGAGTAGGAACATTGTCGTATATTTCAATGGATCTAACGATCGTTAACATTTGGGCGTTGAAGAAGAAGTGTTGTTATTTGTGATTCCTTTTGCGTATGTGATATCGTATATAAGTGTGAAACATTAGTGAATATGTAAATTTAACGCTTGCATGTACCACTTGTAACCCCGAAAAAAGAACGCAAGGTAAATCAGTAAATGATGATTGAGTATTGATCATTTCTGTCCAGGAACAGAATACAAAAAATTGATTGATCAGAGAGAAAAAAACATTTATGCCAACGCCCATTTGTCACGCATATGAATACTATAAAACATGTTAGTTTCGAAGAAGAAAAAAAAACACTGTATTTTATCTCTAACTTGATACACTCTCTTGTGTGTGAGCACTCAAATGAAATATACTGAACACAGTATTGATCTTGATCATGAAGGTAAGGATGAAACATCGGCATTGTTTCCCTATCCATTTACCTTTCGTACCCGGGAACAATTACAAGAATATTTTGTTAAAGAACTAACCAAGAACCGAGTAGTATATGTTATCAAGATCGTGCTAGGATCACTTACACTGGTCTTGCCGTTATTAAATGTGTTTATGGTCTATCGAAGTGTAGTTTATCAACGAGAAGATTTTGGTGATACTTATTCAGCGTTTCATTCCATTATATTCTATGGTGAATTTGCTTTGGTGCATGTTACAGTATTTTTTGTTTTGATTGATTTCCTCTATCATAAACTCAAAAGTCGTCAATCATTATTTTCGAATAAAGGTGAATGGGTGAACCTTCTCGATGTCGAGTTTACTTTCATGGCGTTCAATTTAANTACGCGACAATCTGGGTATTGACATGACATAAACTAAAACTCTTTTTCAGTTTTACTTCGTCGTTTGTTATATTTATTCGAATTTAGGAATCTAGATTAACATGATTGTATTTTTCGATATTTTCCTCAGAAAACGCGATGTAGCAAAATCAAATATGAAGTTTATGAGAGAATATGCACATTTCGAATATGATCGGATAGATGTCGCAATTCCATTGTATGGCGATTTATTTTCTGAGTCATGTTCGTCCTTTTTAAGGTGAATCTTATCGTACACACATATTGCACGTGATAAAAAATGCCACAATATACCCTTTCGCCTATTTTGAAATCTGTTTGTCTTCAATTCAATTGCTCTACAGCATGAGTACTCAACCGTCGTTCAGCATCGCGCCAGTTCGTACTACTGATGATCTCGAAGCTACAATCAGTCTCTTCCATACTTATGTCAAATCACTTGGAGTGGATCTTACATTCCAAGATTTCGAAAACGAGATGGCCACCATGCCTGGAAAATACGTGCCCCCAGCTGGTGAACTTCTTCTTGCTCGCAGTTCTCAAGGAGAACCGATAGGATGTGTAGCTCTACGTGCACTCGGGTCAGTTGGTTCTGAATGTTGTGAGATGAAACGTCTGTACACATTGCCTGGCGTTCGAGGTTTGGGTGTCGGCAAAGCGTTGGTAATTGCTATTTTGAATGTAGCCCGGTGTTTGCAGTATAACGAGATCAAACTAGATACTTTACCGAGCATGAAATCGGCCATTGGATTGTACAAGAAGGTAGGATTTGTGGAAACAGAAGCATATTACAACACTCCACTCGAAGGAACAATCTTTCTCACTCTCTCCCTTCGCTAATTAATGCTTGCACTGACTGATGTTACCTATTCTCCCATTTGAACTTCAACATCGGATAGTGTTTTTTAGTGATCAATAAGAAGAAAAATGAGTAATATATTTATTATTTCGTTTTTCCTACGCATTTGCAACGATTCGAATAAATCACCTACATTTTTGTGTGAATGCGTGATTCATCTATATATTGATTCATACTTTGATGTTTGACAACTGGACAAGTAAACATACGATGTGCATCAGTGATCCCAAGTAGACACTGGAGGGGATAAAAGGCACTACATTTGCCTTCAACTATTTTCTTCATTCATTACGATCAAACTATGGACCATTACGAAGAACCCAAAGAAGAAGAAGATCTACTCCATCAAGTTCGTATCAATCGTGAGAACAATGGTGATTTAACAGTGACTCATCAGAGTGGGATACGATATCCTATTTCAAGACGATACGGCTGGTCATCACACAATTGTAATTGTCCAGGGCGAAAAACAGGTCTAGTTTTGTATTCATTTGATACAAAGTACAAGAATACTGTGTTACTTGTTTGTGAAAATTGTTATGGCTATCGACTGAATGGTGGCACACAACATAATCAGTTGTTGCAATGGTACTACAACATCTATGGCAAATCGAAACAATTTCGTTGTGTCTCTGGATTTTCTCAGCGGGCGGATGGGACATTGGGCTTCAATAGTTATTCACAAAACACCACAGGTTACTACACAGACAATATCAATACAATGGGTGATATAGAACAGAGGATTGTACGAAAAGTGGTTGAAGAACGGCTTGATTCGTATGAAGGGTAACTTTAAAGGGTGATAAAGACATTTTCGAATTTCTCTTTTGTTGAACTAACGAATTAACATTGATCTTAATAAAAAAAAAAAAAAAACTTTAGCATCAACATCCCGTCATCAGAGATGCATCATTGTAACAACGGAAAAGAGTTAAATTGAGCATAAATTCGTCGAATAGTTAAAATGATTAGACATGGTAAAATTGTAACCAACGAAACAGATAACACAATAATAATCGCATGAAGAAGAAGTATAGTCAACGGACATTAATTCTTGACAAATGATTTCTGTCGAAACTAGAATGAATCATTTGCTTTATTCAGTAAAAACAGGGAATTTTTGTTTCTGTCTTTGATATCGCAGGTACTTTACCAGTTATTGCATGATGGTGTTTGTTTGTTACAACATATATATTTTACAATTTGTTTTTTCCTTCCTTCGCGTCGTGACGTTTGGCTATTACCCTCGTTATCACATTCTTCGTCAGCATCTGGTATATATATATATATATATATATTTCATCTATCGTATAACATCGATTCAGTTGAAAATTCTTCTCGTTTATTTAACATGGCGACTAACGACGACAAAAAAGAAACTTACGATCAAGCATACACACGACAGGAGAGATATTTTGCGGAACATTACGGCTGCTCGACTTCACCTTCTTTTTACTTCATTTATTTCAACGATGGAGGCGCGCATTGGTCGGAAATGCCGTGGGGGTGGTATCTAAGCTATCTGAATTTAGAAAAAGGTGATCCAGAACAATGTGGTAAATTTCTTATGGGCGGTATTGCTATCTGTATGAAGTGTTATAAGGAAAAAGCAGATGAAATCATCAAAAAATGTCGCGAATTCAATGCGGAAATGAGGGAAAATCATCACGAAAAACTTGAAGAGATTAGACAAGAGGGATTAAAAATTGGAATTATTACATATAGATAATATCCGTACGCAGTTATGTTTTTCTTTTCTATATAGTCTCGACTCGTAGCATCACATTCAGTTTTTCTGAAATACATGGTTATCGGTTTTTTTTTCAACGATTTCTATGTATTATGAACAAATAAAAACACTAACATCGACTAAATATGTGGGCTTCCGTTTGAGTGAAAAATAATGAACTTGAACGATACAATTCTCAAACGACTGATGGGACTGACCTAAGCTGACCATAGTTTACGAAAATGTCCAAATATTTTTAAAATGCTTGCAATATTGAAAAACATCGATTTCTTCGGTGAGCCTTAATGTTTCAAAGACATTTCAGATCTCTGCTATAATTCTTGTGCTAATTGCGTTCCGACAGATTTGTTATGATGTACTATTTGCCTTGCACAGGAAAGAAAATTGAGGAGAGCAATATATAAAAACAGCAACAACAATTCACTTAACATTGTTGAAACCGTAGGTTGATAAGAGTAATGATTGTCTTAGTGAAAAAATGTTTTACATACTTGTGATAGAAAAGGAGGTAAAACACGACAGAAAAAAGAAGGTTCATCAATGTTTTGTCTCAGTTTAGCACTATAAAAGTGTCTCCATTTATTAATTTGACAGTATATACAGTAATCACGATGTTGCGTTCAACTCTTGCAATCATGGTATTGATGGTTGCTAAAATTCACTCAACAACAAACATTGGTCGTATGAATAATATAGCATATATCTCTAACATTGCCACCACAAGTATTACGTATAATCAAACGTGTTCTGAATGTATTTGTAAAGCATTTTTTTCTACCACACAATCATTGTATGTGGCATTGAACTGCTATACAAGTAACAGGACATGTCGATTAATTGCAAATTATTCATCGACATGGACAATGCAAGCAGATGTCAATTCAACATTTATTTTTATTCAACCACCACCATTACAAAGCACTAGCACAAGTAAATGAGCAACTTCTACTAATTTGTATTCAATTTTATCTTATAGCCACTTCGACTACAAGCTCCACGTCGACTTCCACAACAACAAAAAACAGTAAGTAATCACGCACTAATCAACACTAAGTAGTGGTACTTATCTATAGCACAATACAACATAACATATTCACCACAAGTGCTTTACACAACTAGTTCAGGCCCATGGAGTCTTGCAGTAAATGATGTCAACAATGATTCTCGTCCAGACATTATCGTTGCCAATATTGATAGTAACAAAATTCGTATCTTTTTCAATGCAGGTAATGGTACATTTCCCACGAAAGCAGTTTATACGACAGGCACGAGTCCTTGGAGCGTAGTTGTGGTTGACATCAACGCTGATACAAAGCCGGACATAATTTACTCGAATACGGGTGGCAACAGTATTGGTTTTCTCCTCAGCAAAGGTAACGGAACCTTTTCTGCAGAAACAACTTATGCAACTGGTTCGAATCCGCGTGGAGTGCAAGTCATAGACGTTAACAGTGATAAAAAACCAGACATCATTGTGACGAACTTTTACGACAATAATGTTGGAATTTTTCTTAACAAAGGTAACGGCACATTTGCCACACAAAAAACCTATCCTACAGGAAACTATCCGTACGGATTGGCCGTATTTGATCTTAATGCTGACAACCAGCCAGATATTGTTACCACGTATTACTATAACTACAGTATAGGTGTATTGATCAATCAAAACAACGGAACATTTCCCACGCAAACAGTATACCGTACAGGTACCAACCCTCGCGACGTAAAGGTTGCTGATATTAATCTTGACGGTCGACCGGATATCATTGTCGCAAACAATGGTACTAATACGGTTAGTGTTCTGCTCAACATCGGTAATGGTTCATTTGATGTACAAAAAACCTTTGCAACTGGTACTTACCCATTTAGTGTCGAGGTCTTCGATATGAACGGTGATGATAGACTCGATATTATAATTCCAAATAGCGGTGATGACACTGTAGGGATTCTTCGAAACCTAGGTAATGCAACATTCGCTGTACAAACCATTTTTGCGACAGGCGGTAATCCACATGTGGCAAAAGTTGCCGATGTTGATATGGACAACAAACCGGACATAATTGTGACGAACTATGATGATGATACTATCAGTGTACTTTTATCGTAATGAAATTACAGACAATAAAATAGAAGAGTTCCTGTCAATGTTTATAGCCATTTTTATACATAGCTGAAACTGTATCCATTAACCGATTCTTTTCCAATGTTGGTTTTGCAAAATCAAAGAATAAAGCAACGATAGATTATTTCTGCTGACTGTTAAAGAATAAAACATGTATTCTTTCATAAGCTCTACTTCTAAATCAATCGAATTCGATAATCGGCGAAAAAGGCCCAAACAAAAGCGCATAAAGAAAGAATGAAAATCGCTGCATAAGAGCATAGTTTATGCCAGGACGAAACGTGTTCCAACTGGATTGAGGATACACTTAATCGACTATCGCGCCTATCATACGAATGATTGTCGGAACAGATTGATTGTCCGTCGAGATTATCAGTTTTTTCCAAGCCACAAATCCAAGCGAAAGCAGTTTTGAAATAAAAAGCAAAACCGGTCGAACCGTCTAAAAGTAAAGAATAACAAAGATAGTTTTCGTTTCAAAGAATATCCATACGTGTATCGAAAAAGTGCAGAGCCTTTTTCTCCGTCTCAGTTGGGAGCTTTTCGCAATGATTCGAAGATTGTTCGATAACATCGTCGGTATTCGCCTTGTGCATGCAACCAGACTTAGTCGGAATTTCCACTGGTCTTTCGGGATTATCGAGATCGAAAGCAGTCAAACCAGCTATCTAAATACACCAGAGGAAGTTAACGCATTTTATCGTGCAAATGAATAGTTATTTTACATATTTTTCTGCTAGAGGTTTCGTCAGAAGACTGACAACAATGGTGACAATTGCAGAAATGACAAAAAGAAGAACTGAAAAGTATAGAAAATTAAATCGAACTAACGACGGACGTTGATCTAAATGTTCGAGTTGACAGGGCATTGCAGTGTAAGAATATTCCCAAATGAATCGAATGATTCCAATTACTAAACCAGATATCAAGCCCCAAAATGCTCCCTACAAACTAAGATTATTAAAGAAATAAACAGTAAGTGATTACTTCTTCGTTGATACGTTTCCATAGCACTCCGAGCAAATAGCAGGCAGCTACTGGCGGTGCTAAGAATGATTGAACAGCTTGGATATAGTCGAATAATCTTGCACCTTGAGCTGCTCTAATGATTGGAATCCAAAGAATTGATATACCAACAAGAATCATGACAAAAACTCTGAAAAATAGCGTTATTTCTATTCTCGAAGAACGATGCGATTCTCTACCTGCCAACAATCATCAATTCCCAATCGTGTGCATTTTGTCGGAAACGCTGCCAGATATCAATCGTGAAAATAGTCGAACTTGAATTAAAAATTGAAGTCAGAGACGACATCAAAGCTGCAATCATACAAGCTAATGTTAAACCACGAATCGCTGTAAGAGAAAAAGAAATAGACAAATATATGTTTCTATTGGAAGAGTTACCATTAGGCATCAATCGAAGTACAAGCAGTGGGTATGCAATATCGTTACAACCATTCCGGCTATTACAAACTTGATAGCACACATCGGGATCGGCACAACCAATTTCATCTAGATTTGTAATCATTGATATAAATATTTATGAGATAGAATGAATGTTTCTAATTACCTGGAAAGAGGATTCTAGCTATCATTCCTATAAAAACAATAACAATCAAGTAAAATCTTGCTTAAGAAATTGAACACGCACCAGGAAATACCATCAAAAATAGCGGTAGAAATTTCAGTAATCCTGCCACAAGACACCCTGCTCTGGCATGTGAAAGATTTTTTGCTGCTAACGTCCGCTGTACAATGACCTAAATGCACATTTATAGACTCATTTACTATGACCTTGTTAATTTACTTGATCACAACTCCAATACCAAATCGAAGCGACACCATTGCCAAAAAGTATACCAAACCAAGGTAGATCAGCATCAAATGGACGAATCAACGAGATATAATCTTCCTTAGGCACTCCACATTCGGTCGTATTATGTAATGTCGTTTGTGCGACGGCATATGGAAACAAACTTCGAATTTCTTGCATTCCACCAATCCTGATAAAACCTAGTTTTAAACAATGATTTCACTTTTCTGTGAATTTCATTCTTGCAAACAGCAACGTACTGATAATCATGAGAATAAAAGCCGATATGACCATAATTACTGTCTGGATAAAATCCGTCCATATAACTGCTGTTAAACCACCTGAATAGAAACATTGTTGAGTCACCATCAGAAAAGACACGCTTTCCTACTTGCCTCCAACAGTGAAAAATGCTGCAAGAAGAATCAGAGCAATGACCGAAGCGTACAAGTTCCAGTTTAGAGCTTGTTGCAGAAAAATTGCACCAGAATAAAGATCAACCGATATTTTTGTGAAAATCGATAGCATTAATGCCAGACATGTCAAATAAACACGGATACGTTCACCACCATAGCGCATTTTTATATACTGTGGCATCGTAAATACTTCTGCTTTCATATATATTGGAACAAACAACCAGCCGAGTACCATAAGCCAAAAAACCGCCTATGAATCGAGAAGATGTCCTTTCAACGAAACGAACTCTAGCTCGCTTACAGTTATTTCAAAACCTGCAACAGCAATGCCACTCGATGCTCCTGATCCAGTCAGACCAATGAAATGACCGCTGCCAATGTTCGACGCGAACAGTGATGCACCTACCTAGAGGAAGTACTGAGAGTGAGAAAACATGTTTCGAATAGATTTCACCGGTATAAAATGCATCGAACGACCAGCGAGAAAATAACCACCTAAGTTTTTAAAAAAAATACTACAGTTATTTACAAAACAGCATCGAAATTCGTCTTACCAACACTTCCACGATTTTTGCATGAGCTCTAGAACGAATCAACTAGTTAGACAAACTATCCTTTCAATCTCCCATACCCAAACTCCAAACCCAAGAATAAGTAAGAAGTAGAGTAATAAAACCAAAATATCCGACCAATGAAGTGCAGTTCCAACAATAGCGGCCATACTCTCTGCTTGATGTTTATACTATGTGTACCTTCGATGATTTGTCCTTATTATTCACATTATATAAAGATCAAACATAATGACATTTGCTTTACCTTGAATTCGTTCGAACATGGTGTTTGTCGTTTAAAAGTTATGGCATAGAACTCGAAAGAACAAATGTAAAGACCAACATTTTTCTTTGATATATGTGATAAATGTTATTTTTTAATGGAATTCATGGACAACCAATTTCTATTTAATACTATTCGAAACAAAATTCATTTCTGCGAACTGACTTCGCAGCGGACAGTCATCTGCTCTACTGATAGAGCTTCATTATTATTAATACTCACTCCACCATGCGCAATGAGCAGTGCGTAGAATTGTCTCTATTCAATCCTTATCACGTCATCGTACTGTTCTGGATATATGCGTTTATTCCGTTGCCAAAGCAGACAAGCATAAATAGACGTTGACTTTTCTATCTATTGATCATTGTTTGAGCAAAGAAGAAAATATCGGATTAATTGTAGGATACTCTACGCGCGAATGTCACAGAAGATGTACGATCATTTGTACTGTCTAGTATAGTGATGAATGGAAATTTCTATGTGCTACAGTGATCGTACCAGATATTCTTCAATAAGAAGGCCACTAACTTCGGGAATTGTAGCATTGCTCGTCATATCAAGAACACGAATGTTATCTGGTAAATGATCCTAGAAATCTTATCTGTGAACAGACTCAAAATTCCATCTAACTCTCTGTAATAGTAGAATTAATTATTGTTTCGCATTCGTATTTCTTTTTTTTAATCACGAAACAAAGAACGAATTACTATGCATCATTGTCAATAACAAGAGAATCCAAAAAAAGCACAGAAAACTTTCTTTAACAACATTGAGAGGTCAAAAATGTTCATCCCTTCTGCCATTGGTAAAGAAACAGATTATTCGATTGGTACTATTTTTCTCTTTTTCATATAAATTTTATCAAGATTTTCTTAGTATGACCAAAAACAGATCATCTTCGATGCGCTCAAGAACATCATTATTTTCATGATCAGAAGAATAAATGCCGATTTCGGTGTAGCATGAATGGCCGCATAGAAAGTTGATGGTAAATGGATACTTCTTGAGCTTTCTGCCATAGTTTTTCAACCAAAACGATCGTCGTACAGATGGAAATGATGTCAAACAACACAACTTCATGTTTGATAATGTTGACAGCGCTAGTAGGATTTGAAATAAGCTGGTCGTATCGAGAACATCGCATGTAAATTCTTCTATATTTGTGAACATCTTACAAATTATCTTTAACTCATGATATTTAATCAACTGTGTACCATGTATCCCAACAATGTTCAATTTTCTAATGATTTTCTTAAGTAATTCCCGTAATTCCTCGTTGGCAAACAATACAGCCAGTAAATTCCTATGGATTTTAATCGAGACTAATTGCGATGTTCCTGTTGCTAATCGTGATAAGATATTCCGTGCTTTGTATTCATTCAATGACGAAACATCGACATGAGCTGTTCGTGTCGGATATTGCACATGTTTTCCTAAATATTCATCACTGTGTTCATCGAAAAGACTTTCGAACTTGATCGACTGCACATTCGGAAATTGATGTTCGTCGAAGTTAACCACTTGTTCTAAATACAATGTTAAATCAGTCACTTTTCCATATCGATTCGCAGCTTTCCGACAAGTTGATTGTAATGTATATCTTGTAAATGCGTACGGCATGGAATAAATCGATGCTTGATTGCCATATGATTCGCAGACGATACGCCAATTATGCTGATGACGCCAAAAATCGCTTTGGAATTGTTCGAATGTGCCATCAACTGTGAGATTGTCATCATCGGTATAGGTAACAAGAAATCGGAAGTTGAATCTGCGCAAACACGGAAGTGAAGAGGTGATCAATTGCTGCCAGCGATCAGCATCGATTATTTCGAAATTGTCGATCGTTGAAATTGTTAAACTCTGTAGGTTTTTACTTTGGTTCAATAAGGCTTCTAACTCGTCAAATTCACCTTCGAAAATATTTATTCGGATTTGTTTTAAATGCATAACTGATCCGTCGATGACAAATGGTTTGATTGTTGCATCGTCTTCGTCATCATCGTCCTCTCTGAAAACGACGTTAACTTCCAGATTTTCTAATTTTGGTACATGAGTGAAGAAACGAGATAAATCTTTCAAAGAACAATATGATATAATTAGATTGATAATTGAAGGAAATTGAAGAATAAAAGCTAGATTTGATGGGATCGTTGATATTGATAACGTGTGAATTGTGTCGATCGATAATGAGATGAATATTGTATTGTATTCTTCCGACCAGTTGGTGAAGTAATAAAAAGGCGAGTGAGAGAACTTGGTTAAACGTAAAACTTCTTTACCATCGTTATCTTGCTCGATTTTACTCAGATGTAGTGTCTGAAGATTAGAGAGTTGCTCGAGAGGAAGCACCGATAGAAAGGTTCGTATTTGATACCAGACGTTTCTATTCGACAAGTCCAATGAAACAATATGAGTTTGAATTGTCGAATCCAGAAGGAGAATTTCGTAGAATTTTTCGAATATTTCCGCATTAAAATATTGAAAACTGAGATGCAATGGAATATTGCGAATCAATTGGTTCAAACGAGAGTTTAGATTATTAAAACAATGGAATATATCCGGCGCATTGAGATACGCGAAGCATTGTATAAGTATTTCGTTCGGTAAGAAGTCAAATTTCATCATAACGTGCGCTTTACCCGTGATGAAAGAGAATAAAATGTTTGTCATTAACGCAGACGTATTTTTCTTTCTTTCTTCGTGTCAGATTGACGATAGTTGTTCTCTTCCTTTTTCAATGACTCATTCAGCGAGAAAGATGCACCTCAATTCTCTATTTAGCCTTCAAATCAACGCAAAAGCATAGAGAAATATAGCAACAAATGATAACAGTAAAAGAAAAAGAATTTTGAAAGAAGTACGTCGAGAAATGCTTTTCCGCTTGAAAAATATCAATGCTATATAGAAAGCACATAATATTATAAATAATTTCGTACTGTTCGTAATACGATGATGCATGTCAGGACCACTTTCGTCATAGTGTTCATTTTTCATGCGGATTGTCGCTTGAACAGGAGAGGATGTCGATGAAGTGGTAGTGGTGGTTGAAGGTGAAGTGACTGTTGATAATGTAGTGGTCTGATTTCCTGAAATGAGATAATTAAAAATCAAGAAGCAATGAGCGAAGTGAAATTTACGCAGTTTTTCTTCTTCAAAGATTTCTCGGCGCATTTCGACTGTCAATTTCTTGATTAATTCAACTATTTTATTTCGCAGCTCGGTAACGGTCGTTCCATTGGTTGTAAACTTATAGATAGCGCGTTTTGTTTCGTTTATCTCTTGTTCTAAATGTATGTGAAGTTCACTTTTTCTTGTCACTAACGCCGGCACTGGAGCTGAAAGAAATAAACAACAATAATAAATTCACTCGATGATTAATTTGACATACGTTCAGGTAATTTATAAGCGTGATCAGCAAGTTTCATTATGAAGGATACGATTTCCTGAGATACGTTTTGTTTTTGACATTCTTGAGCAAGATCAGAAAAACGTTGGCGCCACGAACGACGAGTATCGGTCGAGAAATTCCCTTTGATTGATTCGAAGTGCACGAATGTCTCGTTGAAATACTGATCGAGATTTGTTGTCTTTCGATTTCCGTTGCACAACATCTGTAGATGAGTCAAATCAAAAGTATAATTATATGTCAAACTTTCATTAGCTAAACTAAAGAAACACAAAACAAAATCGAAGTTGATTTATCGACAATCGGATTGTTGTACGAACCTTCTTCGCCACGTTTTTCCCAAAGGATAATCTTTAATCGGATGCCACATGTTATTCGGTTGTTGACGTACATCTCTGTAAAAGTACGGTGTTGCATATTCGATAGTATTCAGTTCAGTTGGAACGACAATTGTAAAATTTAATTGCACTGCTAATGTATTGAAGAAAAATTCATGAAATGGTATTTCACCAAACCATTGAATGTAATTATCGATAGCTAAAAGCATTCGCTGACTAAATCCAATACCATTGACCATCGAACATGCCCAAGGTGGAAGGAACTTGCCCGATGCCATTGCCCATCGCCATAAGCCGTCCGCTGCGATCAAATTGAGTGTATGATGAGGAACGACCAAATCAGTCGTTTTCGAATATAATTCATGAAGTGAGCGAAATACTTGGACGTTTGGAATGAAAACATCTTCTTCTAATAACCAAACAAATGAATAGTTTCGATTGAGTAAACAGAAATAGAGAAGAGATTTGTCCCATGATGTAATATATCGCCAGGTACCTAGAAAATATCACATGGGAAGTCCGGATTAAATATTGATACGGTTAATTGAATCTACACAACAAGAAAGTCACGTTTGCTTCTATCTCATTATGACAGCAAATTTAGCATTTGTGATACGTCATACCTCCAGTGTTAATGGCTTTATGGTAATTATGTTGAAGACATTTCTCTCGTGAAATTTGC
The DNA here is from genome assembly GCA_905250025.1 of Adineta ricciae. Taxonomy (NCBI): domain Eukaryota; kingdom Metazoa; phylum Rotifera; class Eurotatoria; order Adinetida; family Adinetidae; genus Adineta; species Adineta ricciae. The sequence continues at coordinate 45,248 of CAJNOJ010000536.1, forward strand.
AGTAGTCGAATATTTGAAGAGACGTTTATGGTAGAAATATTAACGTCATTATTGTCAACCATAATGAATAAATCCACACCGTATTGCTTGGCATCTTCAGCTAACTCTTCTACAAATTCGATTAATTCGAGTGCTGGTCGATAGGATAAATAACAAACTGCTGAGTTTTGTATTGCTACATTGATAAATTGAGATAGAAGAAGGAGTTTAAATAAGAGTACAGAAATTGTTATTCTCAAATGAATCATACAGATCTAAGAACACAGAAAAGACTTCAAGTAGCATCCCAAAACGAGCCGAATAATGCGCAAACTATGGTTCTTCCCATTCAAAAAAGCACGTTTTGGCCGCAGGGAAGAAAAAAAAAACTACTAACGAAAGTGCAAAAGAATCATTCATCTGTTTCTTTTTTCACCGTTTGTTGCAACGTTTCTACGACACAAGTCATCACTACGATGGCAGTGTTTATTCTCCTGTTTGAGCAACAGAACAGAGAACGTGGAAGGATTCCAGCCGTTACATTTATTACTTGTCCGCTGCATCGCACGTCGACTATTCAACACATGAACAAAAATGTCGAGTGTTAATATCATCCTCTAAGTAGCATCATGCATTTCATTCCATACACACGTACTTTTGCGTTCTTTACATTTTCTTTCATTTCTTTATATACGTCGCATATGTTTTCTGTTCTCTCTGTTCATCGTAATATTTAAGTCCTGATGTTTTGTGATAATTATCACTCGTGCTCGCTCGTTCATTCATTCATCGGTCACCTCCATCTTTTCTTTTGAGCGACTTGCGCACAGTTGAAAAAGCGAATATGAGCCTTAATTGTTTCCTTTGCACCAACTATCGTTCGTGTATAAAGTACTTGCATTCAATTGTGATCGAACAAAATTAATACTGCGTGGACTGATTTTTCAACTTAGACGAAAATCAATATGTACGGTTGAATTTCGAATTCCTATTTGCCAAAAGAAAAGGAATCAGAATTCATTATAATTTTACCTTATTGATGGAGAAAGAGAACGAGTATTTCTATTCTTTATTTATTCCATCTACGGACAGGAGGGTAGTGCGTTGAGCTGACATCACGAAAAAAGAAACGAGTTAATGTTCGTTCGTTTTGTCTTAAAATGCTACTTAATATTTGGGTAAAAAAGTCGATGACTTGCCCATGTATGGTACGAACAATGAGGTGTTACTTTCAGAAGGTTTTAAGAAGCAAAACGAGTGCGAATAAAAGATTGGGACAACTTATCAAATGATTGTATCATTACGATGAAATAATTTTAATTCTACTAATTTCAGGAATATGAGAGATCTGATGATGTTCTTTTAATAGAGGGTTCAGCGACTACTGTGCCGCCTTACTTGTTCATACTAAAGTGCAAAACGTGGAATTAACGTTAATAATAGTCGTTCTTCCTTTTTCTTCTTCTTCTCCGTTCATGTGAACTACTAGACATACTTCTTCATTTATTTACTGTTTTAGCGAATTTCTTAGCAATGAAACAATCCTGAAAAAGTTAACTTCGCCATTTATTTGTCTTCGTTTTAAAGAAATCAGCGAGTTTTATATTGCCAAATTCACGTGTCATAAGAATTACGTCGCCGTCTTGAATTTTAAGCTGAAGATCGAAGGTGTTAGGGCCGTAGAGATGTTGACCACGGAACATAAGACATAGAGAGAAACGTGACATACTTATTCTCTTTTCAATTGCAAATTTAAAGCTCTCCGTAGTATCTGACGGTTGAACTTCAAATGGTACTTTAACATGCTCTAAGATTAATATAAATACTTTCATTGGTTAAACAACGAAACGATGCTATCGGTGCAAACTGAATGATGTGATCAACATATAAAACAACTGCTTTTTATCAAACAAATTCAAGTTCGAAATTTTTTGTTGACGTTTGCGTCTCGTTTTTCGTCGCATCTTACGTACTTCGAAGAAGTATTAAAAGAGTCCGTTAAGACACAAACAGAGAGTTGTCTATACAAGGTGTAGCAAGGATATGACACGACAGTTTCACACAGCATTAATGAAACTCTTTTCCTTTGCGATGTTAGAAACAGGGCACAAAATTATTAAAAAAAGAGAACATTATCCGTGCATTTCATCAGATGACTAAATCACTCTATCTTCTATAATTCAGCCGAAGTTTTGTTTGGAAGAGACGCAGAGATATAGTGTAATTAGTTGTCTTTCTGACGTACACAATCCATATGGATAGAACACAGGTTAATTCTATCATTCGTTCGAAGTATGAAGAACGTCTCGACAAAGCCATCAACTACTACGCATCGAAAATGGTCTTCGCCCAAATAATCTTTGCAAGCGCTTTCTCGGCTTCTGAACTTTACTATGGTGTTGAATATCAGGACCAGTGTCCAATCGAACCTATGATGACCACATTTCTTATTCTTCATGGTGCTATCAAATTCGTCTGGGTGTTCCTGACTATTCTCGCTATCGTCGATGCGCGATTGATCGCTCAAGTGATGAACAAGAATGTCCTGGCTCGTCGGCTTATGTTTATAAATCTCACCCTTCAGCCTGTTTTTGCTGCCTGGTTTTTTATCTGGTTTATTACTGGAAACTTTTGGGTATTTCGCACCAAAGATCGGTATCAATCAACCAATCCAACAGATACCAGTACATATTGTAACGAAGAAGTGTATCAGGCAGCATTCTTGTTGATTATTATGACCTACGTTATCGGTGGTATCACTTTTATAGGAACAATCAGGCGTCGTGTCATTAGCAAGAAGATTAAACACGTCATGAAAAATAAAACCAATCCCGAACATCAGTCGAGGGTACAAATTTGAACGGATATTAGAAAAAAACTGACTAAAACTAATGTATTCTTTTCCTTTCTTAAAAACGCCTGCTTCTTGACCTGACAAATTGCTATTTCTGTCATAATGATGTATTTCACAATCTATCTTTGTTTCTCGTCATTAGATTAAACAGACGTCATATACAGAAGAAGAGATTCGAAGATTTACCGAACGAATCGTGTTTTCATCACATATTTGTTTTATTTGATGTTCATATTTCGTATATCACGCCTTCTATGATATCAAGCAACGTTATAAACAATTGATTCTCTCACTGTGTTAAAGAGGAACGTTCTTTTCATTTCGACATGTATCAGACGCACATATTGGTTTATTATGGCAAGATGATCAGAAATCTCCAATCAGTTTCACTCCCTTTCTTTCCTTTCTCTCGATAAGACGTATATAAACTTTCTTTGAAAAAAAAAGAAAAGGTCAAGCTGACCATAAACAAGGGCAGTTTCATATAATTAAAATATTCAATTAAAAATGGCTTCGGATTATTATTACTATGCAAAAGAATCATCTTATGAAAAAGATA